>OX336424.1:895219-975293 GCA_946903255.1 Schistosoma spindalis
AACATTCCATTTCACCTTCATTCAAATAAAATACACCATTCCGGACAACACTACTCAATACTCACTACCCAATAATCACTACTCACTACACACTATACAATACAACACATACAATACAATATACAATCCACACAGACACACACATGCTTATGCATAAGCATAAGTATCTCCTTCTCATTCACTCACTCACTCACACACTCACCACACTCACCACACTCACCAATCATCATCAGACATCATCACAGTAGTTCCATGCATCAGACAGACCATGTTGTCGTCTGTGAGTCGGACTAGGAAGGGCTCTGTCACTGGTCGGTGTTGTGAATTGGACCAAGTGCTCAAGTGACACGAAACGCTCTGAGAATATGCACACTCTCACCTGGTGGTTGCCATGTGATCCGACTGATCGTGAACAAGTATCATGTGGGTCGGACTCGATCCCACGCCCCTCTCACACTGCAGCACAGATCCAACGCCTTACAACACTCGACTAAACGAAAAATGATAGGAACTGCACAAAACTAATTCATCAACATCAACACCAACATTCCATTTCACCTTCATTCAAATAAAATACACCATTCCGGACAACACTACTCAATACTCACTACCCAATAATCACTACTCACTACACACTATACAATACAACACAATACAATACAATATACAATCCACACAGACACACACATGCTTATGCATAAGCATAAGTATCTCCTTCTCATTCACTCACTCACTCACTCACTCACTCACACACTCACCACACTCACCAACAATCACCACTCATCATCAGACATCATCACAGTAGTTCCATGCAATCAGACAGACCATGTTGTCGTCTGTGAGTCGGACTAGGAAGGGCTCTGTCACTGGTCGGTGTTGTGAATTGGACCAAGTGCTCAAGTGACACGAAACGCTCTGAGAATATGCACACTCTCACCTGGTGGTTGCCGTGTGATCCGACTGATCGTGAACAAGTATCATGTGGGTCGGACTCGATCCCACGCCCCTCTCACACTGCAGCACAGATCCAACGCCTCACAACACTCGACTAAACGAAAAATGATAGGAACTGCACAAAACTAATTCATCAACATCAACACCAACATTCCATTTCACCTTCATTCAAATAAAATACACCATTCCGGACAACACTACTCAATACTCACTACCCAATAATCACTACTCACTACACACTATACAATACAACACAATACAATACAATATACAATCCACACAGACACACACATGCTTATGCATAAGCATAAGTATCTCCTTCTCATTCACTCACTCACTCACTCACACACTCACACACTCACCACACTCACCACACTCACCAATCAATCATCAACTCATCATCAGACATCATCACAGTAGTTCCATGCAATCAGACAGACCATGTTGTCGTCTGTGAGTCGGACTAGGAAGGGCTCTGTCACTGGTCGGTGTTGTGAATTGGACCAAGTGCTCAAGTGACACGAAACGCTCTGAGAATATGCACACTCTCACCTGGTGGTTGCCATGTGATCCGACTGATCGTGAACAAGTATCATGTGGGTCGGACTCGATCCCACGCCCCTCTCACACTGCAGCACAGATCCAACGCCTTACAACACTCGACTAAACGAAAAATGATAGGAACTGCACAAAACTAATTCATCAACATCAACACCAACATTCCATTTCACCTTCATTCAAATAAAATACACCATTCCGGACAACACTACTCAATACTCACTACCCAATAATCACTACTCACTACACGCTATACAATACACACGAACGCTTATGTATATGCACTATCAACAAGGAATCATATCACATGGCACTCATCGAATAGACTTAGATAAAACATTTAGTCAATTATCAAGTGACTTAATACGAAGAAACAATCACTACAGCAATAACAATAAGCTAAGCATTCAAATATACAACATAAGCAATTAATAAATAATAACAAGAAATATATATGTATGAGACTCACCGAATAACGTAACTGTCACTTTGGCTTAAAATATACAGAATTTTTAGACAAAAATGGTGCATCTTCTAAATGTGGCTGCTTCTGCTGCTGCTGCTGCTGCTGCTGCTGCTCATCAACCAAATTTGTTGAAGCTAATCATCTCCTTCATATCTGACTCCAATAAATAACAATAACAATAACAATAATAATAATAATAATAATATCCCGTTAAATGAGTATTTAATACAGGCTAAATCTTCTAGTAGAATTATCAATTTACTCCAGATGATTATCCATCAAAAGCCTGAACAACACCAGTTAGAGATAAAGTTTATTATTAAACATCATCAGCAATAAACAATCCACAATCCACAATCCACAATCAACAACGAAGCAAGCACACGGCCAAACCAACTGAGTATGAGTAATAAAAATCCATATATATATTAATGAGTGTTAATCGATTATGGATAAATTATTGATTACTTGTGTCCTACACCACAACCAATGGGAGAATAGATTCAACATTGATGTGCAGACATGCGCACAATCAGACTCACACACAAGTCGTTTACATAGTGGATTACGTGTCTAAATTACATTCAATAAACATAAAAAACCATAGATGAATGGGCTTACTAAAACTATACACAATGCAATACATTACAATACTCATGAAAATGCAATCCACACAGACACACACAGGCTTATGCAAAAGCATTAGCATCTCCTTCTCATTCACTCAGTCACATATATTTTCCCTAATTCACTGTCTCATTTAATCATTACTCATCAGTCCACACTCACCAATCAATCACCACTCATCATCAGACATCATCACAGTAGTTCCATACAGTCAGACAGACCATGTTGTCGTTTGTGAGTCGGACTAGGAAGGGCACTGTCACTGGTCGGTGTTGTGAATTGGACCAAGTGCTCAAGTGACACGAAACGCTCTGAGAATATGCACACTCTCACCTGGTGGTTGCCGTGTGATCCGACTGATCGTGAACAAGTATCATGTGGGTCGGACTCGATCCCACGCCCCTCTCACACTGCAGCACAGATCCAACGCCTTACAACACTCGACTAAACGAAAAATGATAGGAACTGCACAAAACTAATTCATCAACATCAACACCAACATTCCATTTCACCTTCATTCAAATAAAATACACCATTCCGGACAACACTACTCAATACTCACTACCCAATAATCACTACTCACTACACACTATACAATACAACACAATACAATACAATATACAATCCACACAGACACACACATGCTTATGCATAAGCATAAGTATCTCCTTCTCATTCACTCACTCACTCACACACTCACCACACTCACCACACTCACCACACTCACCAATCAATCACCACTCATCATCAGACATCATCACAGTAGTTCCTTGCAATCAGACAGACCATGTTGTCGTCTGTGAGTCGGACTAGGAAGGGCACTGTCACTGGTCGGTGTTGTGAATTGGACCAAGTGCTCAAGTGACACGAAACGCTCTGAGAATATGCACACTCTCACCTGGTGGTTGCCATGTGATCCGACTGATCGTGAACAAGTATCATGTGGGTCGGACTCGATCCCACGCCCCTCTCACACTGCAGCACAGATCCAACGCCTCACAACACTCGACTAAACGAAAAATGATAGGAACTGCACAAAACTAATTCATCAACATCAACACCAACATTCCATTTCACCTTCATTCAAATAAAATACACCATTCCGGACAACACTACTCAATACTCACTACCCAATAATCACTACTCACTACACGCTATACAATACACACGAACGCTTATGTATATGCACTATCAACAAGGAATCATATCACATGGCACTCATCGAATAGACTTAGATAAAACATTTAGTCAATTATCAAGTGACTTAATACGAAGAAACAATCACTACAGCAATAACAATAAGCTAAGCATTCAAATATACAACATAAGCAATTAATAAATAATAACAAGAAATATATATGTATGAGACTCACCGAATAACGTAACTGTCACTTTGGCTTAAAATATACAGAATTTTTAGACAAAAATGGTGCATCTTCTAAATGTGGCTGCTTCTGCTGCTGCTGCTGCTGCTGCTGCTGCTGCTCATCAACCAAATTTGTTGAAGCTAATCATCTCCTTCATATCTGACTCCAATAAATAACAATAACAATAACAATAATAATAATAATAATAATATCCCGTTAATGAGTATTTAATACAGGCTAAATCTTCTAGTAGAATTATCAATTTACTCCAGATGATTATCCATCAAAAGCCTGAACAACACCAGTTAGAGATAAAGTTTATTATTAAACATCATCAGCAATAAACAATCCACAATCCACAATCCACAATCAACAACGAAGCAAGCACACGGCCAAACCAACTGAGTATGAGTAATAAAAATCCATATATATATTAATGAGTGTTAATCGATTATGGATAAATTATTGATTACTTGTGTCCTACACCACAACCAATGGGAGAATAGATTCAACATTGATGTGCAGACATGCGCACAATCAGACTCACACACAAGTCGTTTACATAGTGGATTACGTGTCTAAATTACATTCAATAAACATAAAAAACCATAGATGAATGGGCTTACTAAAACTATACACAATGCAATACATTACAATACAATGAAAAATGCAATCCACACAGACACACACAGGCTTATGCAAAAGCATTAGCATCTCCTTCTCATTCACTCAGTCACATATATTTTCCCTAATTCACTGTCTCATTTAATCATTACTCATCAGTCCACACTCACCAATCAATCACCACTCATCATCAGACATCATCACAGTAGTTCCTTGCAATCAGACAGACCATGTTGTCGTCTGTGAGTCGGACTAGGAAGGGCTCTGTCACTGGTCGGTGTTGTGAATTGGACCAAGTGCTCAAGTGACACGAAACGCTCTGAGAATATGCACCCTCTCACCTGGTGGTTGCCATGTGACCGACTGATCGTGAACAAGTATCATGTGGGTCGGACTCGATCCCACGCCCCTCTCACACTGCAGCACAGATCCAACGCCTCACAACACTCGACTAAACGAAAAATGATAGGAACTGCACAAAACTAATTCATCAACATCAACACCAACATTCCATTTCACCTTCATTCAAATAAAATACACCATTCCGGACAACACTACTCAATACTCACTACCCAATAATCACTACTCACTACACGCTATACAATACACACGAACGCTTATGTATATGCACTATCAACAAGGAATCATATCACATGGCACTCATCGAATAGACTTAGATAAAACATTTAGTCAATTATCAAGTGACTTAATACGAAGAAACAATCACTACAGCAATAACAATAAGCTAAGCATTCAAATATACAACATAAGCAATTAATAAATAATAACAAGAAATATATATGTATGAGACTCACCGAATAACGTAACTGTCACTTTGGCTTAAAATATACAGAATTTTTAGACAAAAATGGTGCATCTTCTAAATGTGGCTGCTTCTGCTGCTGCTGCTGCTGCTGCTGCTGCTGCTGCTCATCAACCAAATTTGTTGAAGCTAATCATCTCCTTCATATCTGACTCCAATAAATAACAATAACAATAACAATAATAATAATAATAATAATATCCCGTTAAATGAGTATTTAATACAGGCTAAATCTTCTAGTAGAATTATCAATTTACTCCAGATGATTATCCATCAAAAGCCTGAACAACACCAGTTAGAGATAAAGTTTATTATTAAACATCATCAGCAATAAACAATCCACAATCCACAATCCACAATCAACAACGAAGCAAGCACACGGCCAAACCAACTGAGTATGAGTAATAAAAATCCATATATATATTAATGAGTGTTAATCGATTATGGATAAATTATTGATTACTTGTGTCCTACACCACAACCAATGGGAGAATAGATTCAACATTGATGTGCAGACATGCGCACAATCAGACTCACACACAAGTCGTTTACATAGTGGATTACGTGTCTAAATTACATTCAATAAACATAAAAAACCATAGATGAATGGGCTTACTAAAACTATACACAATGCAATACATTACAATACAATGAAAAATGCAATCCACACAGACACACACAGGCTTATGCAAAAGCATTAGCATCTCCTTCTCATTCACTCAGTCACATATATTTTCCCTAATTCACTGTCTCATTTAATCATTACTCATCAGTCCACACTCACCAATCAATCACCACTCATCATCAGACATCATCACAGTAGTTCCTTGCAATCAGACAGACCATGTTGTCGTCTGTGAGTCGGACTAGGAAGGGCTCTGTCACTGGTCGGTGTTGTGAATTGGACCAAGTGCTCAAGTGACACGAAACGCTCTGAGAATATGCACACTCTCACCTGGTGGTTGCCATGTGATCCGACTGATCGTGAACAAGTATCATGTGGGTCGGACTCGATCCCACGCCCCTCTCACACTGCAGCACAGATCCAACGCCTCACAACACTCGACTAAACGAAAAATGATAGGAACTGCACAAAACTAATTCATCAACATCAACACCAACATTCCATTTCACCTTCATTCAAATAAAATACACCATTCCGGACAACACTACTCAATACTCACTACCCAATAATCACTACTCACTACACACTATACAATACAACACAATACAATACAATATACAATCCACACAGACACACACATGCTTATGCATAAGCATAAGTATCTCCTTCTCATTCACTCACTCACTCACTCACACACTCACCACACTCACCACACTCACCAATCAATCACCACTCATCATCAGACATCATCACAGTAGTTCCTTGCAATCAGACAGACCATGTTGTCGTCTGTGAGTCGGACTAGGATGGGCTCTGTCACTGGTCGGTGTTGTGAATTGGACCAAGTGCTCAAGTGACACGGAACGCTCTGAGAATATGCACACTCTCACCTGGTGGTTGCCATGTGATCCGACTGATCGTGAACAAGTATCATGTGGGTCGGACTCGATCCCACGCCCCTCTCACACTGCAGCACAGATCCAACGCCTTACAACACTCGACTAAACGAAAAATGATAGGGAACTGCACAAAACTAATTCATCAACATCAACACCAACATTCCATTTCACCTTCATTCAAATAAAATACACCATTCCGGACAACACTACTCAATACTCACTACCCAATAATCACTACTCACTACACGCTATACAATACACACGAACGCTTATGTATATGCACTATCAACAAGGAATCATATCACATGGCACTCATCGAATAGACTTAGATAAAACATTTAGTCAATTATCAAGTGACTTAATACGAAGAAACAATCACTACAGCAATAACAATAAGCTAAGCATTCAAATATACAACATAAGCAATTAATAAATAATAACAAGAAATATATATGTATGAGACTCACCGAATAACGTAACTGTCACTTTGGCTTAAAATATACAGAATTTTTAGACAAAAATGGTGCATCTTCTAAATGTGGCTGCTTCTGCTGCTGCTGCTGCTGCTGCTGCTCATCAACCAAATTTGTTGAAGCTAATCATCTCCTTCATATCTGACTCCAATAAATAACAATAACAATAACAATAATAATAATAATATCCCGTTAAATGAGTATTTAATACAGGCTAAATCTTCTAGTAGAATTATCAATTTACTCCAGATGATTATCCATCAAAAGCCTGAACAACACCAGTTAGAGATAAAGTTTATTATTAAACATCATCAGCAATAAACAATCCACAATCCACAATCCACAATCAACAACGAAGCAAGCACACGGCCAAACCAACTGAGTATGAGTAATAAAAATCCATATATATATTAATGAGTGTTAATCGATTATGGATAAATTATTGATTACTTGTGTCCTACACCACAACCAATGGGAGAATAGATTCAACATTGATGTGCAGACATGCGCACAATCAGACTCACACACAAGTCGTTTACATAGTGGATTACGTGTCTAAATTACATTCAATAAACATAAAAAACCATAGATGAATGGGCTTACTAAAACTATACACAATGCAATACATTACAATACAATGAAAAATGCAATCCACACAGACACACACAGGCTTATGCAAAAGCATTAGCATCTCCTTCTCATTCACTCAGTCACATATATTTTCCCTAATTCACTGTCTCATTTAATCATTACTCATCAGTCCACACTCACCAATCAATCACCACTCATCATCAGACATCATCACAGTAGTTCCATACAGTCAGACAGACCATGTTGTCGTTTGTGAGTCGGACTAGGAAGGGCACTGTCACTGGTCGGTGTTGTGAATTGGACCAAGTGCTCAAGTGACACGAAACGCTCTGAGAATATGCACACTCTCACCTGGTGGTTGCCATGTGATCCGACTGATCGTGAACAAGTATCATGTGGGTCGGACTCGATCCCACGCCCCTCTCACACTGCAGCACAGATCCAACGCCTTACAACACTCGACTAAACGAAAAATGATAGGAACTGCACAAAACTAATTCATCAACATCAACACCAACATTCCATTTCACCTTCATTCAAATAAAATACACCATTCCGGACAACACTACTCAATACTCACTACCCAATAATCACTACTCACTACACACTATACAATACAACACAATACAATACAATATACAATCCACACAGACACACACATGCTTATGCATAAGCATCTCCTTCTCATTCACTCACTCACTCACACACTCACCACACTCACCACACTCACCACACTCACCAATCAATCACCACTCATCATCAGACATCATCACAGTAGTTCCTTGCAATCAGACAGACCATGTTGTCGTCTGTGAGTCGGACTAGGAAGGGCTCTGTCACTGGTCGGTGTTGTGAATTGGACCAAGTGCTCAAGTGACACGAAACGCTCTGAGAATATGCACACTCTCACCTGGTGGTTGCCGTGTGATCCGACTGATCGTGAACAAGTATCATGTGGGTCGGACTCGATCCCACGCCCCTCTCACACTGCAGCACAGATCCAACGCCTTACAACACTCGACTAAACGAAAAATGATAGGAACTGCACAAAACTAATTCATCAACATCAACACCAACATTCCATTTCACCTTCATTCAAATAAAATACACCATTCCGGACAACACTACTCAATACTCACTACCCAATAATCACTACTCACTACACACTATACAATACAACACAATACAATACAATATACAATCCACACAGACACACACATGCTTATGCATAAGCATAAGTATCTCCTTCTCATTCACTCACTCACACACTCACCACACTCACCACACTCACCAATCAATCACCACTCATCATCAGACATCATCACAGTAGTTCCATGCAATCAGACAGACCATGTTGTCGTCTGTGAGTCGGACTAGGAAGGGCTCTGTCACTGGTCGGTGTTGTGAATTGGACCAAGTGCTCAAGTGACACGAAACGCTCTGAGAATATGCACACTCTCACCTGGTGGTTGCCATGTGATCCGACTGATCGTGAACAAGTATCATGTGGGTCGGACTCGATCCCACGCCCCTCTCACACTGCAGCACAGATCCAACGCCTCACAACACTCGACTAAACGAAAAATGATAGGAACTGCACAAAACTAATTCATCAACATCAACACCAACATTCCATTTCACCTTCATTCAAATAAAATACACCATTCCGGACAACACTACTCAATACTCACTACCCAATAATCACTACTCACTACACGCTATACAATACACACGAACGCTTATGTATATGCACTATCAACAAGGAATCATATCACATGGCACTCATCGAATAGACTTAGATAAAACATTTAGTCAATTATCAAGTGACTTAATACGAAGAAACAATCACTACAGCAATAACAATAAGCTAAGCATTCAAATATACAACATAAGCAATTAATAAATAATAACAAGAAATATATATGTATGAGACTCACCGAATAACGTAACTGTCACTTTGGCTTAAAATATACAGAATTTTTAGACAAAAATGGTGCATCTTCTAAATGTGGCTGCTTCTGCTGCTGCTGCTGCTGCTGCTGCTGCTGCTGCTCATCAACCAAATTTGTTGAAGCTAATCATCTCCTTCATATCTGACTCCAATAAATAACAATAACAATAACAATAATAATAATAATAATAATATCCCGTTAAATGAGTATTTAATACAGGCTAAATCTTCTAGTAGAATTATCAATTTACTCCAGATGATTATCCATCAAAAGCCTGAACAACACCAGTTAGAGATAAAGTTTATTATTAAACATCATCAGCAATAAACAATCCACAATCCACAATCAACAACGAAGCAAGCACACGGCCAAACCAACTGAGTATGAGTAATAAAAATCCATATATATATTAATGAGTGTTAATCGATTATGGATAAATTATTGATTACTTGTGTCCTACACCACAACCAATGGGAGAATAGATTCAACATTGATGTGCAGACATGCGCACAATCAGACTCACACACAAGTCGTTTACATAGTGGATTACGTGTCTAAATTACATTCAATAAACATAAAAAACCATAGATGAATGGGCTTACTAAAACTATACACAATGCAATACATTACAATACAATGAAAAATGCAATCCACACAGACACACACAGGCTTATGCAAAAGCATTAGCATCTCCTTCTCATTCACTCAGTCAAATATATTTTCCCTAATTCACTGTCTCATTTAATCATTACTCATCAGTCCACACTCACCAATCAATCACCACTCATCATCAGACATCATCACAGTAGTTCCATACAGTCAGACAGACCATGTTGTCGTCTGTGAGTCGGACTAGGAAGGGCTCTGTCACTGGTCGGTGTTGTGAATTGGACCAAGTGCTCAAGTGACACGAAACGCTCTGAGAATATGCACACTCTCACCTGGTGGTTGCGGTGTGATCCGACTGATCGTGAACAAGTATCATGTGGGTCGGACTCGATCCCACGCCCCTCTCACACTGCAGCACAGATCCAACGCCTTACAACACTCGACTAAACGAAAAATGATAGGAACTGCACAAAACTAATTCATCAACATCAACACCAACATTCCATTTCACCTTCATTCAAATAAAATACACCATTCCGGACAACACTACTCAATACTCACTACCCAATAATCACTACTCACTACACACTATACAATACAACACAATACAATACAATATACAATCCACACAGACACACACATGCTTATGCATAAGCATAAGTATCTCCTTCTCATTCACTCACTCACTCACACACTCACCACACTCACCACACTCACCAATCAATCACCACTCATCATCAGACATCATCACAGTAGTTCCATTGCAATCAGACAGACCATGTTGTCGTCTGTGAGTCGGACTAGGAAGGGCACTGTCACTGGTCGGTGTTGTGAATTGGACCAAGTGCTCAAGTGACACGAAACGCTCTGAGAATATGCACACTCTCACCTGGTGGTTGCCATGTGATCCGACTGATCGTGAACAAGTATCATGTGGGTCGGACTCGATCCCACGCCCCTCTCACACTGCAGCACAGATCCAACGCCTTACAACACTCGACTAAACGAAAAATGATAGGAACTGCACAAAACTAATTCATCAACATCAACACCAACATTCCATTTCACCTTCATTCAAATAAAATACACCATTCCGGACAACACTACTCAATACTCACTACCCAATAATCACTACTCACTACACACTATACAATACAACACAATACAATACAATATACAATCCACACAGACACACACATGCTTATGCATAAGCATAAGTATCTCCTTCTCATTCACTCACTCACTCACTCACACACTCACCACACTCACCACACTCACCAATCAATCACCACTCATCATCAGACATCATCACAGTAGTTCCATGCAATCAGACAGACCATGTTGTCGTCTGTGAGTCGGACTAGGAAGGGCTCTGTCACTGGTCGGTGTTGTGAATTGGACCAAGTGCTCAAGTGACACGAAACGCTCTGAGAATATGCACACTCTCACCTGGTGGTTGCCATGTGATCCGACTGATCGTGAACAAGTATCATGTGGGTCGGACTCGATCCCACGCCCCTCTCACACTGCAGCACAGATCCAACGCCTTCACAACACCGACTAAACGAAAAATGATAGGAACTGCACAAAACTAATTCATCAACATCAACACCAACATTCCATTTCACCTTCATTCAAATAAAATACACCATTCCGGACAACACTACTCAATACTCACTACCCAATAATCACTACTCACTACACGCTATACAATACACACGAACGCTTATGTATATGCACTATCAACAAGGAATCATATCACATGGCACTCATCGAATAGACTTAGATAAAACATTTAGTCAATTATCAAGTGACTTAATACGAAGAAACAATCACTACAGCAATAACAATAAGCTAAGCATTCAAATATACAACATAAGCAATTAATAAATAATAACAAGAAATATATATGTATGAGACTCACCGAATAACGTAACTGTCACTTTGGCTTAAAATATACAGAATTTTTAGACAAAAATGGTGCATCTTCTAAATGTGGCTGCTTCTGCTGCTGCTGCTGCTGCTGCTGCTGCTGCTCATCAACCAAATTTGTTGAAGCTAATCATCTCCTTCATATCTGACTCCAATAAATAACAATAACAATAACAATAACAATAATAATAATAATAATATCCCGTTAAATGAGTATTTAATACAGGCTAAATCTTCTAGTAGAATTATCAATTTACTCCAGATGATTATCCATCAAAAGCCTGAACAACACCAGTTAGAGATAAAGTTTATTATTAAACATCATCAGCAATAAACAATCCACAATCCACAATCCACAATCCACAACGAAGCAAGCACACGGCCAAACCAACTGAGTATGAGTAATAAAAATCCATATATATATTAATGAGTGTTAATCGATTATGGATAAATTATTGATTACTTGTGTCCTACACCACAACCAATGGGAGAATAGATTCAACATTGATGTGCAGACATGCGCACAATCAGACTCACACACAAGTCGTTTACATAGTGGATTACGTGTCTAAATTACATTCAATAAACATAAAAAACCATAGATGAATGGGCTTACTAAAACTATACACAATGCAATACATTACAATACAATGAAAAATGCAATCCACACAGACACACACAGGCTTATGCAAAAGCATTAGCATCTCCTTCTCATTCACTCAGTCACATATATTTTCCCTAATTCACTGTCTCATTTAATCATTACTCATCAGTCCACACTCACCAATCAATCACCACTCATCATCAGACATCATCACAGTAGTTCCATACAGTCAGACAGACCATGTTGTCGTCTGTGAGTCGGACTAGGAAGGGCTCTGTCACTGGTCGGTGTTGTGAATTGGACCAAGTGCTCAAGTGACACGAAACGCTCTGAGAATATGCACACTCTCACCTGGTGGTTGCCATGTGATCCGACTGATCGTGAACAAGTATCATGTGGGTCGGACTCGATCCCACGCCCCTCTCACACTGCAGCACAGATCCAACGCCTTACAACACTCGACTAAACGAAAAATGATAGGAACTGCACAAAACTAATTCATCAACATCAACACCAACATTCCATTTCACCTTCATTCAAATAAAATACACCATTCCGGACAACACTACTCAATACTCACTACCCAATAATCACTACTCACTACACACTATACAATACAACACAATACAATACAATATACAATCCACACAGACACACACATGCTTATGCATAAGCATAAGTATCTCCTTCTCATTCACTCACTCACTCACACACTCACCACACTCACCACACTCACCAATCAATCACCACTCATCATCAGACATCATCACAGTAGTTCCATGCAATCAGACAGACCATGTTGTCGTCTGTGAGTCGGACTAGGAAGGGCATCTGTCACTGGTCGGTGTTGTGAATTGGACCAAGTGCTCAAGTGACACGAAACGCTCTGAGAATATGCACACTCTCACCTGGTGGTTGCCGTGTGATCCGACTGATCGTGAACAAGTATCATGTGGGTCGGACTCGATCCCACGCCCCTCTCACACTGCAGCACAGATCCAACGCCTCACAACACTCGACTAAACGAAAAATGATAGGAACTGCACAAAACTAATTCATCAACATCAACACCAACATTCCATTTCACCTTCATTCAAATAAAATACACCATTCCGGACAACACTACTCAATACTCACTACCCAATAATCACTACTCACTACACACTATACAATACAACACAATACAATACAATATACAATCCACACAGACACACACATGCTTATGCATAAGCATAAGTATCTCCTTCTCATTCACTCACTCACACACTCACCACACTCACCACACTCACCAATCAATCACCACTCATCATCAGACATCATCACAGTAGTTCCATGCAATCAGACAGACCATGTTGTCGTCTGTGAGTCGGACTAGGAAGGGCACTGTCACTGGTCGGTGTTGTGAATTGGACCAAGTGCTCAAGTGACACGAAACGCTCTGAGAATATGCACACTCTCACCTGGTGGTTGCCATGTGATCCGACTGATCGTGAACAAGTATCATGTGGGTCGGACTCGATCCCACGCCCCTCTCACACTGCAGCACAGATCCAACGCCTTACAACACTCGACTAAACGAAAAATGATAGGAACTGCACAAAACTAATTCATCAACATCAACACCAACATTCCATTTCACCTTCATTCAAATAAAATACACCATTCCGGACAACACTACTCAATACTCACTACCCAATAATCACTACTCACTACACACTATACAATACAACACAATACAATACAATATACAATCCACACAGACACACACATGCTTATGCATAAGCATAAGTATCTCCTTCTCATTCACTCACTCACTCACTCACACACTCACCACACTCACCACACTCACCAATCAATCACCACTCATCATCAGACATCATCACAGTAGTTCCATGCAATCAGACAGACCATGTTGTCGTCTGTGAGTCGGACTAGGAAGGGCTCTGTCACTGGTCGGTGTTGTGAATTGGACCAAGTGCTCAAGTGACACGGAACGCTCTGAGAATATGCACACTCTCACCTGGTGGTTGCCATGTGATCCGACTGATCGTGAACAAGTATCATGTGGGTCGGACTCGATCCCACGCCCCTCTCACACTGCAGCACAGATCCAACGCCTCACAACACTCGACTAAACGAAAAATGATAGGAACTGCACAAAACTAATTCATCAACATCAACACCAACATTCCATTTCACCTTCATTCAAATAAAATACACCATTCCGGACAACACTACTCAATACTCACTACCCAATAATCACTACTCACTACACACTATACAATACAACACAATACAATACAATATACAATCCACACAGACACACACATGCTTATGCATAAGCATAAGTATCTCCTTCTCATTCACTCACTCACTCACTCACACACTCACCACACTCACCACACTCACCAATCAATCACCACTCATCATCAGACATCATCACAGTAGTTCCATTGCAATCAGACAGACCATGTTGTCGTCTGTGAGTCGGACTAGGAAGGGCTCTGTCACTGGTCGGTGTTGTGAATTGGACCAAGTGCTCAAGTGACACGAAACGCTCTGAGAATATGCACACTCTCACCTGGTGGTTGCCATGTGATCCGACTGATCGTGAACAAGTATCATGTGGGTCGGACTCGATCCCACGCCCCTCTCACACTGCAGCACAGATCCAACGCCTTACAACACTCGACTAAACGAAAAATGATAGGAACTGCACAAAACTAATTCATCAACATCAACACCAACATTCCATTTCACCTTCATTCAAATAAAATACACCATTCCGGACAACACTACTCAATACTCACTACCCAATAATCACTACTCACTACACGCTATACAATACACACGAACGCCTATGTATATGCACTATCAACAAGGAATCATATCACATGGCACTCATCGAATAGACTTAGATAAAACATTTAGTCAATTATCAAGTGACTTAATACGAAGAAACAATCACTACAGCAATAACAATAAGCTAAGCATTCAAATATACAACATAAGCAATTAATAAATAATAACAAGAAATATATATGTATGAGACTCACCGAATAACGTAACTGTCACTTTGGCTTAAAATATACAGAATTTTTAGACAAAAATGGTGCATCTTCTAAATGTGGCTGCTTCTGCTGCTGCTGCTGCTGCTGCTGCTGCTCATCAACCAAATTTGTTGAAGCTAATCATCTCCTTCATATCTGACTCCAATAAATAACAATAACAATAACAATAATAATAATAATAATAATATCCCGTTAAATGAGTATTTAATACAGGCTAAATCTTCTAGTAGAATTATCAATTTACTCCAGATGATTATCCATCAAAAGCCTGAACAACACCAGTTAGAGATAAAGTTTATTATTAAACATCATCAGCAATAAACAATCCACAATCCACAATCCACAATCAACAACGAAGCAAGCACACGGCCAAACCAACTGAGTATGAGTAATAAAAATCCATATATATATTAATGAGTGTTAATCGATTATGGATAAATTATTGATTACTTGTGTCCTACACCACAACCAATGGGAGAATAGATTCAACATTGATGTGCAGACATGCGCACAATCAGACTCACACACAAGTCGTTTACATAGTGGATTACGTGTCTAAATTACATTCAATAAACATAAAAAACCATAGATGAATGGGCTTACTAAAACTATACACAATGCAATACATTACAATACAATGAAAAATGCAATCCACACAGACACACACAGGCTTATGCAAAAGCATTAGCATCTCCTTCTCATTCACTCAGTCACATATATTTTCCCTAATTCACTGTCTCATTTAATCATTACTCATCAGTCCACACTCACCAATCAATCACCACTCATCATCAGACATCATCACAGTAGTTCCATACAGTCAGACAGACCATGTTGTCGTTTGTGAGTCGGACTAGGAAGGGCACTGTCACTGGTCGGTGTTGTGAATTGGACCAAGTGCTCAAGTGACACGAAACGCTCTGAGAATATGCACACTCTCACCTGGTGGTTGCCGTGTGATCCGACTGATCGTGAACAAGTATCATGTGGGTCGGACTCGATCCCACGCCCCTCTCACACTGCAGCACAGATCCAACGCCTTACAACACTCGACTAAACGAAAAATGATAGGAACTGCACAAAACTAATTCATCAACATCAACATCAACATTCCATTTCACCTTCATTCAAATAAAATACACCATTCCGGACAACACTACTCAATACTCACTACCCAATAATCACTACTCACTACACACTATACAATACAACACAATACAATACAATATACAATCCACACAGACACACACATGCTTATGCATAAGCATAAGTATCTCCTTCTCATTCACTCACTCACTCACTCACACACTCACCACACTCACCAATCAATCACCACTCATCATCAGACATCATCACAGTAGTTCCATGCAGTCAGACAGACCATGTTGTCGTTTGTGAGTCGGACTAGGAAGGGCACTGTCACTGGTCGGTGTTGTGAATTGGACCAAGTGCTCAAGTGACACGAAACGCTCTGAGAATATGCACACTCTCACCTGGTGGTTGCCAGTGTGATCCGACTGATCGTGAACAAGTATCATGTGGGTCGGACTCGATCCCACGCCCCTCTCACACTGCAGCACAGATCCAACGCCTTACAACACTCGACTAAACGAAAAATGATAGGAACTGCACAAAACTAATTCATCAACATCAACACCAACATTCCATTTCACCTTCATTCAAATAAAATACACCATTCCGGACAACACTACTCAATACTCACTACCCAATAATCACTACTCACTACACGCTATACAATACACACGAACGCTTATGTATATGCACTATCAACAAGGAATCATATCACATGGCACTCATCGAATAGACTTAGATAAAACATTTAGTCAATTATCAAGTGACTTAATACGAAGAAACAATCACTACAGCAATAACAATAAGCTAAGCATTCAAATATACAACATAAGCAATTAATAAATAATAACAAGAAATATATATGTATGAGACTCACCGAATAACGTAACTGTCACTTTGGCTTAAAATATACAGAATTTTTAGACAAAAATGGTGCATCTTCTAAATGTGGCTGCTTCTGCTGCTGCTGCTGCTGCTGCTGCTGCTCATCAACCAAATTTGTTGAAGCTAATCATCTCCTTCATATCTGACTCCAATAAATAACAATAACAATAACAATAATAATAATAATAATAATATCCCGTTAAATGAGTATTTAATACAGGCTAAATCTTCTAGTAGAATTATCAATTTACTCCAGATGATTATCCATCAAAAGCCTGAACAACACCAGTTAGAGATAAAGTTTATTATTAAACATCATCAGCAATAAACAATCCACAATCCACAATCCACAATCAACAACGAAGCAAGCACACGGCCAAACCAACTGAGTATGAGTAATAAAAATCCATATATATATTAATGAGTGTTAATCGATTATGGATAAATTATTGATTACTTGTGTCCTACACCACAACCAATGGGAGAATAGATTCAACATTGATGTGCAGACATGCGCACAATCAGACTCACACACAAGTCGTTTACATAGTGGATTACGTGTCTAAATTACATTCAATAAACATAAAAAACCATAGATGAATGGGCTTACTAAAACTATACACAATGCAATACATTACAATACAATGAAAAATGCAATCCACACAGACACACACAGGCTTATGCAAAAGCATTAGCATCTCCTTCTCATTCACTCAGTCACATATATTTTCCCTAATTCACTGTCTCATTTAATCATTACTCATCAGTCCACACTCACCAATCAATCACCACTCATCATCAGACATCATCACAGTAGTTCCATACAGTCAGACAGACCATGTTGTCGTTTGTGAGTCGGACTAGGAAGGGCACTGTCACTGGTCGGTGTTGTGAATTGGACCAAGTGCTCAAGTGACACGAAACGCTCTGAGAATATGCACACTCTCACCTGGTGGTTGCCGTGTGATCCGACTGATCGTGAACAAGTATCATGTGGGTCGGACTCGATCCCACGCCCCTCTCACACTGCAGCACAGATCCAACGCCTCACAACACTCGACTAAACGAAAAATGATAGGAACTGCACAAAACTAATTCATCAACATCAACACCAACATTCCATTTCACCTTCATTCAAATAAAATACACCATTCCGGACAACACTACTCAATACTCACTACCCAATAATCACTACTCACTACACACTATACAATACAACACAATACAATACAATACAATATACAATCCACACAGACACACACATGCTTATGCATAAGCATAAGTATCTCCTTCTCATTCACTCACTCACTCACTCACACACTCACCACACTCACCAATCAATCACCACTCATCATCAGACATCATCACAGTAGTTCCTTGCAATCAGACAGACCATGTTGTCGTCTGTGAGTCGGACTAGGAAGGGCTCTGTCACTGGTCGGTGTTGTGAATTGGACCAAGTGCTCAAGTGACACGAAACGCTCTGAGAATATGCACACTCTCACCTGGTGGTTGCCATGTGATCCGACTGATCGTGAACAAGTATCATGTGGGTCGGACTCGATCCCACGCCCCTCTCACACTGCAGCACAGATCCAACGCCTTACAACACTCGACTAAACGAAAAATGATAGGAACTGCACAAAACTAATTCATCAACATCAACACCAACATTCCATTTCACCTTCATTCAAATAAAATACACCATTCCGGACAACACTACTCAATACTCACTACCCAATAATCACTACTCACTACACACTATACAATACAACACAATACAATACAATATACAATCCACACAGACACACACATGCTTATGCATAAGCATAAGTATCTCCTTCTCATTCACTCACTCACTCACTCACACACTCACCACACTCACCACACTCACCAATCATCATCAGACATCATCACAGTAGTTCCATGCAGTCAGACAGACCATGTTGTCGTCTGTGAGTCGGACTAGGAAGGGCACTGTCACTGGTCGGTGTTGTGAATTGGACCAAGTGCTCAAGTGACACGAAACGCTCTGAGAATATGCACACTCTCACCTGGTGGTTGCCATGTGATCCGACTGATCGTGAACAAGTATCATGTGGGTCGGACTCGATCCCACGCCCCTCTCACACTGCAGCACAGATCCAACGCCTCACAACACTCGACTAAACGAAAAATGATAGGAACTGCACAAAACTAATTCATCAACATCAACACCAACATTCCATTTCACCTTCATTCAAATAAAATACACCATTCCGGACAACACTACTCAATACTCACTACCCAATAATCACTACTCACTACACACTATACAATACAACACAATACAATACAATATACAATCCACACAGACACACACATGCTTATGCATAAGCATAAGTATCTCCTTCTCATTCACTCACTCACTCACTCACTCACACACTCACCACACTCACCAATCAATCACCACTCATCATCAGACATCATCACAGTAGTTCCATGCAATCAGACAGACCATGTTGTCGTCTGTGAGTCGGACTAGGAAGGGCTCTGTCACTGGTCGGTGTTGTGAATTGGACCAAGTGCTCAAGTGACACGAAACGCTCTGAGAATATGCACACTCTCACCTGGTGGTTGCCGTGTGATCCGACTGATCGTGAACAAGTATCATGTGGGTCGGACTCGATCCCACGCCCCTCTCACACTGCAGCACAGATCCAACGCCTCACAACACTCGACTAAACGAAAAATGATAGGAACTGCACAAAACTAATTCATCAACATCAACACCAACATTCCATTTCACCTTCATTCAAATAAAATACACCATTCCGGACAACACTACTCAATACTCACTACCCAATAATCACTACTCACTACACACTATACAATACAACACAATACAATACAATATACAATCCACACAGACACACACATGCTTATGCATAAGCATAAGTATCTCCTTCTCATTCACTCACTCACTCACACACTCACCACACTCACCACACTCACCACTCATCATCAGATATCATCACAGTAGTTCCATGCAGTCAGACAGACCATGTTGTCGTCTGTGAGTCGGACTATGAAGGGCACTGTCACTGGTCGGTGTTGTGAATTGGACCAAGTGCTCAAGTGACACGGAACGCTCTGAGAATATGCACACTCTCACCTGGTGGTTGCCAGTGTGATCCGACTGATCGTGAACAAGTATCATGTGGGTCGGACTCGATCCCACGCCCCTCTCACACTGCAGCACAGATCCAACGCCTTACAACACTCGACTAAACGAAAAATGATAGGAACTGCACAAAACTAATTCATCAACATCAACACCAACATTCCATTTCACCTTCATTCAAATAAAATACACCATTCCGGACAACACTACTCAATACTCACTACCCAATAATCACTACTCACTACACGCTATACAATACACACGAACGCTTATGTATATGCACTATCAACAAGGAATCATATCACATGGCACTCATCGAATAGACTTAGATAAAACATTTAGTCAATTATCAAGTGACTTAATACGAAGAAACAATCACTACAGCAATAACAATAAGCTAAGCATTCAAATATACAACATAAGCAATTAATAAATAATAACAAGAAATATATATGTATGAGACTCACCGAATAACGTAACTGTCACTTTGGCTTAAAATATACAGAATTTTTAGACAAAAATGGTGCATCTTCTAAATGTGGCTGCTTCTGCTGCTGCTGCTGCTGCTGCTGCTGCTGCTCATCAACCAAATTTGTTGAAGCTAATCATCTCCTTCATATCTGACTCCAATAAATAACAATAACAATAACAATAATAATAATAATAATATCCCGTTAAATGAGTATTTAATACAGGCTAAATCTTCTAGTAGAATTATCAATTTACTCCAGATGATTATCCATCAAAAGCCTGAACAACACCAGTTAGAGATAAAGTTTATTATTAAACATCATCAGCAATAAACAATCCACAATCCACAATCCACAATCAACAACGAAGCAAGCACACGGCCAAACCAACTGAGTATGAGTAATAAAAATCCATATATATATTAATGAGTGTTAATCGATTATGGATAAATTATTGATTACTTGTGTCCTACACCACAACCAATGGGAGAATAGATTCAACATTGATGTGCAGACATGCGCACAATCAGACTCACACACAAGTCGTTTACATAGTGGATTACGTGTCTAAATTACATTCAATAAACATAAAAAACCATAGATGAATGGGCTTACTAAAACTATACACAATGCAATACATTACAATACAATGAAAAATGCAATCCACACAGACACACACAGGCTTATGCAAAAGCATTAGCATCTCCTTCTCATTCACTCAGTCACATATATTTTCCCTAATTCACTGTCTCATTTAATCATTACTCATCAGTCCACACTCACCAATCAATCACCACTCATCATCAGACATCATCACAGTAGTTCCATACAGTCAGACAGACCATGTTGTCGTTTGTGAGTCGGACTAGGAAGGGCACTGTCACTGGTCGGTGTTGTGAATTGGACCAAGTGCTCAAGTGACACGAAACGCTCTGAGAATATGCACACTCTCACCTGGTGGTTGCCGTGTGATCCGACTGATCGTGAACAAGTATCATGTGGGTCGGACTCGATCCCACGCCCCTCTCACACTGCAGCACAGATCCAACGCCTTACAACACTCGACTAAACGAAAAATGATAGGAACTGCACAAAACTAATTCATCAACATCAACACCAACATTCCATTTCACCTTCATTCAAATAAAATACACCATTCCGGACAACACTACTCAATACTCACTACCCAATAATCACTACTCACTACACACTATACAATACAACACAATACAATACAATATACAATCCACACAGACACACACATGCTTATGCATAAGCATAAGTATCTCCTTCTCATTCACTCACTCACTCACTCACACACTCACCACACTCACCACACTCACCATCAATCCACTCATCATCAGACATCATCACAGTAGTTCCATGCAATCAGACAGACCATGTTGTCGTCTGTGAGTCGGACTAGGAAGGGCATCTGTCACTGGTCGGTGTTGTGAATTGGACCAAGTGCTCAAGTGACACGAAACGCTCTGAGAATATGCACACTCTCACCTGGTGGTTGCCGTGTGATCCGACTGATCGTGAACAAGTATCATGTGGGTCGGACTCGATCCCACGCCCCTCTCACACTGCAGCACAGATCCAACGCCTTACAACACTCGACTAAACGAAAAATGATAGGAACTGCACAAAACTAATTCATCAACATCAACACCAACATTCCATTTCACCTTCATTCAAATAAAATACACCATTCCGGACAACACTACTCAATACTCACTACCCAATAATCACTACTCACTACACACTATACAATACAACACAATACAATACAATATACAATCCACACAGACACACACATGCTTATGCATAAGCATAAGTATCTCCTTCTCATTCACTCACTCACTCACTCACACACTCACCACACTCACCACACTCACCAATCAATCACCACTCATCATCAGACATCATCACAGTAGTTCCATTGCAATCAGACAGACCATGTTGTCGTCTGTGAGTCGGACTAGGAAGGGCTCTGTCACTGGTCGGTGTTGTGAATTGGACCAAGTGCTCAAGTGACACGAAACGCTCTGAGAATATGCACACTCTCACCTGGTGGTTGCCGTGTGATCCGACTGATCGTGAACAAGTATCATGTGGGTCGGACTCGATCCCACGCCCCTCTCACACTGCAGCACAGATCCAACGCCTCACAACACTCGACTAAACGAAAAATGATAGGAACTGCACAAAACTAATTCATCAACATCAACACCAACATTCCATTTCACCTTCATTCAAATAAAATACACCATTCCGGACAACACTACTCAATACTCACTACCCAATAATCACTACTCACTACACACTATACAATACAACACAATACAATACAATATACAATCCACACAGACACACACATGCTTATGCATAAGCATAAGTATCTCCTTCTCATTCACTCACTCACTCACTCACACACTCACCACACTCACCACACTCACCAATCAATCACCACTCATCATCAGACATCATCACAGTAGTTCCATGCAATCAGACAGACCATGTTGTCGTCTGTGAGTCGGACTAGGAAGGGCTCTGTCACTGGTCGGTGTTGTGAATTGGACCAAGTGCTCAAGTGACACGGAACGCTCTGAGAATATGCACACTCTCACCTGGTGGTTGCCATGTGATCCGACTGATCGTGAACAAGTATCATGTGGGTCGGACTCGATCCCACGCCCCTCTCACACTGCAGCACAGATCCAACGCCTTACAACACTCGACTAAACGAAAAATGATAGGAACTGCACAAAACTAATTCATCAACATCAACACCAACATTCCATTTCACCTTCATTCAAATAAAATACACCATTCCGGACAACACTACTCAATACTCACTACCCAATAATCACTACTCACTACACACTATACAATACAACACAATACAATACAATATACAATCCACACAGACACACACATGCTTATGCATAAGCATAAGTATCTCCTTCTCATTCACTCACTCACTCACTCACTCACACACTCACCACACTCACCACACTCACCAATCAATCACCACTCATCATCAGACATCATCACAGTAGTTCCTTGCAATCAGACAGACCATGTTGTCGTCTGTGAGTCGGACTAGGAAGGGCTCTGTCACTGGTCGGTGTTGTGAATTGGACCAAGTGCTCAAGTGACACGAAACGCTCTGAGAATATGCACACTCTCACCTGGTGGTTGCCGTGTGATCCGACTGATCGTGAACAAGTATCATGTGGGTCGGACTCGATCCCACGCCCCTCTCACACTGCAGCACAGATCCAACGCCTCACAACACTCGACTAAACGAAAAATGATAGGAACTGCACAAAACTAATTCATCAACATCAACACCAACATTCCATTTCACCTTCATTCAAATAAAATACACCATTCCGGACAACACTACTCAATACTCACTACCCAATAATCACTACTCACTACACACTATACAATACAACACAATACAATACAATATACAATCCACACAGACACACACATGCTTATGCATAAGCATAAGTATCTCCTTCTCATTCACTCACTCACTCACTCACACACTCACCACACTCACCACACTCACCAATCAATCACCACTCATCATCAGACATCATCACAGTAGTTCCATGCAATCAGACAGACCATGTTGTCGTCTGTGAGTCGGACTAGGAAGGGCTCTGTCACTGGTCGGTGTTGTGAATTGGACCAAGTGCTCAAGTGACACGAAACGCTCTGAGAATATGCACACTCTCACCTGGTGGTTGCCATGTGATCCGACTGATCGTGAACAAGTATCATGTGGGTCGGACTCGATCCCACGCCCCTCTCACACTGCAGCACAGATCCAACGCCTCACAACACTCGACTAAACGAAAAATGATAGGAACTGCACAAAACTAATTCATCAACATCAACACCAACATTCCATTTCACCTTCATTCAAATAAAATACACCATTCCGGACAACACTACTCAATACTCACTACCCAATAATCACTACTCACTACACACTATACAATACAACACAATACAATACAATATACAATCCACACAGACACACACATGCTTATGCATAAGCATAAGTATCTCCTTCTCATTCACTCACTCACACACTCACCACACTCACCACACTCACCAATCAATCACCACTCATCATCAGACATCATCACAGTAGTTCCTTGCAATCAGACAGACCATGTTGTCGTCTGTGAGTCGGACTAGGAAGGGCTCTGTCACTGGTCGGTGTTGTGAATTGGACCAAGTGCTCAAGTGACACGAAACGCTCTGAGAATATGCACACTCTCACCTGGTGGTTGCCGTGTGATCCGACTGATCGTGAACAAGTATCATGTGGGTCGGACTCGATCCCACGCCCCTCTCACACTGCAGCACAGATCCAACGCCTCACAACACTCGACTAAACGAAAAATGATAGGAACTGCACAAAACTAATTCATCAACATCAACACCAACATTCCATTTCACCTTCATTCAAATAAAATACACCATTCCGGACAACACTACTCAATACTCACTACCCAATAATCACTACTCACTACACACTATACAATACAACACAATACATCACGAACGCTTATGTATATGCACTATCAACAAGGAATCATATCACATGGCACTCATCGAATAGACTTAGATAAAACATTTAGTCAATTATCAAGTGACTTAATACGAAGAAACAATCACTACAGCAATAACAATAAGCTAAGCATTCAAATATACAACATAAGCAATTAATAAATAATAACAAGAAATATATATGTATGAGACTCACCGAATAACGTAACTGTCACTTTGGCTTAAAATATACAGAATTTTTAGACAAAAATGGTGCATCTTCTAAATGTGGCTGCTTCTGCTGCTGCTGCTGCTGCTGCTGCTGCTCATCAACCAAATTTGTTGAAGCTAATCATCTCCTTCATATCTGACTCCAATAAATAACAATAACAATAACAATAATAATAATAATAATAATATCCCGTTAAATGAGTATTTAATACAGGCTAAATCTTCTAGTAGAATTATCAATTTACTCCAGATGATTATCCATCAAAAGCCTGAACAACACCAGTTAGAGATAAAGTTTATTATTAAACATCATCAGCAATAAACAATCCACAATCCACAATCCACAATCAACAACGAAGCAAGCACACGGCCAAACCAACTGAGTATGAGTAATAAAAATCCATATATATATTAATGAGTGTTAATCGATTATGGATAAATTATTGATTACTTGTGTCCTACACCACAACCAATGGGAGAATAGATTCAACATTGATGTGCAGACATGCGCACAATCAGACTCACACACAAGTCGTTTACATAGTGGATTACGTGTCTAAATTACATTCAATAAACATAAAAAACCATAGATGAATGGGCTTACTAAAACTATACACAATGCAATACATTACAATACAATGAAAATGCAATCCACACAGACACACACAGGCTTATGCAAAAGCATTAGCATCTCCTTCTCATTCACTCAGTCACATATATTTTCCCTAATTCACTGTCTCATTTAATCATTACTCATCAGTCCACACTCACCAATCAATCACCACTCATCATCAGACATCATCACAGTAGTTCCATGCAGTCAGACAGACCATGTTGTCGTTTGTGAGTCGGACTAGGAAGGGCACTGTCACTGGTCGGTGTTGTGAATTGGACCAAGTGCTCAAGTGACACGAAACGCTCTGAGAATATGCACACTCTCACCTGGTGGTTGCCATGTGATCCGACTGATCGTGAACAAGTATCATGTGGGTCGGACTCGATCCCACGCCCCTCTCACACTGCAGCACAGATCCAACGCCTTACAACACTCGACTAAACGAAAAATGATAGGAACTGCACAAAACTAATTCATCAACATCAACACCAACATTCCATTTCACCTTCATTCAAATAAAATACACCATTCCGGACAACACTACTCAATACTCACTACCCAATAATCACTACTCACTACACACTATACAATACAACACAATACAATACAATATACAATCCACACAGACACACACATGCTTATGCATAAGCATAAGTATCTCCTTCTCATTCACTCACTCACTCACACACTCACCACACTCACCACACTCACCAATCAATCACCACTCATCATCAGACATCATCACAGTAGTTCCATGCAATCAGACAGACCATGTTGTCGTCTGTGAGTCGGACTAGGAAGGGCATCTGTCACTGGTCGGTGTTGTGAATTGGACCAAGTGCTCAAGTGACACGAAACGCTCTGAGAATATGCACACTCTCACCTGGTGGTTGCCATGTGATCCGACTGATCGTGAACAAGTATCATGTGGGTCGGACTCGATCCCACGCCCCTCTCACACTGCAGCACAGATCCAACGCCTTACAACACTCGACTAAACGAAAAATGATAGGAACTGCACAAAACTAATTCATCAACATCAACACCAACATTCCATTTCACCTTCATTCAAATAAAAATACACCATTCCGGACAACACTACTCAATACTCACTACCCAATAATCACTACTCACTACACACTATACAATACAACACAATACAATACAATATACAATCCACACAGACACACACATGCTTATGCATAAGCATAAGTATCTCCTTCTCATTCACTCACTCACTCACACACTCACCACACTCACCACACTCACCAATCAATCACCACTCATCATCAGACATCATCACAGTAGTTCCATGTAATCAGACAGACCATGTTGTCGTCTGTGAGTCGGACTAGGAAGGGCACTGTCACTGGTCGGTGTTGTGAATTGGACCAAGTGCTCAAGTGACACGAAACGCTCTGAGAATATGCACACTCTCACCTGGTGGTTGCCATGTGATCCGACTGATCGTGAACAAGTATCATGTGGGTCGGACTCGATCCCACGCCCCTCTCACACTGCAGCACAGATCCAACGCCTTACAACACTCGACTAAACGAAAAATGATAGGAACTGCACAAAACTAATTCATCAACATCAACACCAACATTCCATTTCACCTTCATTCAAATAAAATACACCATTCCGGACAACACTACTCAATACTCACTACCCAATAATCACTACTCACTACACGCTATACAATACACACGAACGCTTATGTATATGCACTATCAACAAGGAATCATATCACATGGCACTCATCGAATAGACTTAGATAAAACATTTAGTCAATTATCAAGTGACTTAATACGAAGAAACAATCACTACAGCAATAACAATAAGCTAAGCATTCAAATATACAACATAAGCAATTAATAAATAATAACAAGAAATATATATGTATGAGACTCACCGAATAACGTAACTGTCACTTTGGCTTAAAATATACAGAATTTTTTAGACAAAAATGGTGCATCTTCTAAATGTGGCTGCTTCTGCTGCTGCTGCTGCTGCTGCTGCTGCTGCTCATCAACCAAATTTGTTGAAGCTAATCATCTCCTTCATATCTGACTCCAATAAATAACAATAACAATAACAATAATAATAATAATAATATCCCGTTAAATGAGTATTTAATACAGGCTAAATCTTCTAGTAGAATTATCAATTTACTCCAGATGATTATCCATCAAAAGCCTGAACAACACCAGTTAGAGATAAAGTTTATTATTAAACATCATCAGCAATAAACAATCCACAATCCACAATCCACAATCAACAACGAAGCAAGCACACGGCCAAACCAACTGAGTATGAGTAATAAAAATCCATATATATATATTAATGAGTGTTAATCGATTATGGATAAATTATTGATTACTTGTGTCCTACACCACAACCAATGGGAGAATAGATTCAACATTGATGTGCAGACATGCGCACAATCAGACTCACACACAAGTCGTTTACATAGTGGATTACGTGTCTAAATTACATTCAATAAACATAAAAAACCATAGATGAATGGGCTTACTAAAACTATACACAATGCAATACATTACAATACAATGAAAAATGCAATCCACACAGACACACACAGGCTTATGCAAAAGCATTAGCATCTCCTTCTCATTCACTCAGTCACATATATTTTCCCTAATTCACTGTCTCATTTAATCATTACTCATCAGTCCACACTCACCAATCAATCACCACTCATCATCAGACATCATCACAGTAGTTCCATACAGTCAGACAGACCATGTTGTCGTCTGTGAGTCGGACTAGGAAGGGCTCTGTCACTGGTCGGTGTTGTGAATTGGACCAAGTGCTCAAGTGACACGAAACGCTCTGAGAATATGCACACTCTCACCTGGTGGTTGCCATGTGATCCGACTGATCGTGAACAAGTATCATGTGGGTCGGACTCGATCCCACGCCCCTCTCACACTGCAGCACAGATCCAACGCCTTACAACACTCGACTAAACGAAAAATGATAGGAACTGCAAAAAACTAATTCATCAACATCAACACCAACATTCCATTTCACCTTCATTCAAATAAAATACACCATTCCGGACAACACTACTCAATACTCACTACCCAATAATCACTACTCACTACACACTATACAATACAACACAATACAATACAATATACAATCCACACAGACACACACATGCTTATGCATAAGCATAAGTATCTCCTTCTCATTCACTCACTCACTCACTCACACACTCACCACACTCACCCAATCAATCACCACTCATCATCAGACATCATCACAGTAGTTCCATGCAATCAGACAGACCATGTTGTCGTCTGTGAGTCGGACTAGGAAGGGCACTGTCACTGGTCGGTGTTGTGAATTGGACCAAGTGCTCAAGTGACACGAAACGCTCTGAGAATATGCACACTCTCACCTGGTGGTTGCCATGTGATCCGACTGATCGTGAACAAGTATCATGTGGGTCGGACTCGATCCCACGCCCCTCTCACACTGCAGCACAGATCCAACGCCTTACAACACTCGACTAAACGAAAAATGATAGGAACTGCACAAAACTAATTCATCAACATCAACACCAAACATTCCATTTCACCTTCATTCAAATAAAATACACCATTCCGGACAACACTACTCAATACTCACTACCCAATAATCACTACTCACTACACACTATACAATACAACACAATACAATACAATATACAATCCACACAGACACACACATGCTTATGCATAAGCATAAGTATCTCCTTCTCATTCACTCACTCACTCACTCACTCACACACTCACACACTCACCACACTCACCAATCAATCACCACTCATCATCAGACATCATCACAGTAGTTCCATGTAATCAGACAGACCATGTTGTCGTCTGTGAGTCGGACTAGGAAGGGCTCTGTCACTGGTCGGTGTTGTGAATTGGACCAAGTGCTCAAGTGACACGGAACGCTCTGAGAATATGCACACTCTCACCTGGTGGTTGCCATGTGATCCGACTGATCGTGAACAAGTATCATGTGGGTCGGACTCGATCCCACGCCCCTCTCACACTGCAGCACAGATCCAACGCCTCACAACACTCGACTAAACGAAAAATGATAGGAACTGCACAAAAACTAATTCATCAACATCAACACCAACATTCCATTTCACCTTCATTCAAATAAATACACCATTCCGGACAACACTACTCAATACTCACTACCCAATAATCACTACTCACTACACACTATACAATACAACACAATACAATACAATATACAATCCACACAGACACACACATGCTTATGCATAAGCATAAGTATCTCCTTCTCATTCACTCACTCACTCACACACTCACCACACTCACCACACTCACCAATCAATCACCACTCATCATCAGACATCATCACAGTAGTTCCTTGCAATCAGACAGACCATGTTGTCGTCTGTGAGTCGGACTAGGAAGGGCTCTGTCACTGGTCGGTGTTGTGAATTGGACCAAGTGCTCAAGTGACACGAAACGCTCTGAGAATATGCACACTCTCACCTGGTGGTTGCCATGTGATCCGACTGATCGTGAACAAGTATCATGTGGGTCGGACTCGATCCCACGCCCCTCTCACACTGCAGCACAGATCCAACGCCTTACAACACTCGACTAAACGAAAAATGATAGGAACTGCACAAAACTAATTCATCAACATCAACACCAACATTCCATTTCACCTTCATTCAAATAAAATACACCATTCCGGACAACACTACTCAATACTCACTACCCAATAATCACTACTCACTACACACTATACAATACAACACAATACAATACAATATACAATCCACACAGACACACACATGCTTATGCATAAGCATAAGTATCTCCTTCTCATTCACTCACTCACTCACACACTCACCACACTCACCACACTCACCACACTCACCACACTCACCAATCAATCACCACTCATCATCAGACATCATCACAGTAGTTCCATGCAATCAGACAGACCATGTTGTCGTCTGTGAGTCGGACTAGGAAGGGCTCTGTCACTGGTCGGTGTTGTGAATTGGACCAAGTGCTCAAGTGACACGAAACGCTCTGAGAATATGCACACTCTCACCTGGTGGTTGCCGTGTGATCCGACTGATCGTGAACAAGTATCATGTGGGTCGGACTCGATCCCACGCCCCTCTCACACTGCAGCACAGATCCAACGCCTTACAACACTCGACTAAACGAAAATGATAGGAACTGCACAAAACTAATTCATCAACATCAACACCAACATTCCATTTCACCTTCATTCAAATAAAATACACCATTCCGGACAACACTACTCAATACTCACTACCCAATAATCACTACTCACTACACACTATACAATACAACACAATACAATACAATATACAATCCACACAGACACACACATGCTTATGCATAAGCATAAGTATCTCCTTCTCATTCACCTCACTCAACACTCACCACACTCACCACACTCACCAATCAATCACCACTCATCATCAGACATCATCACAGTAGTTCCATGCAATCAGACAGACCATGTTGTCGTCTGTGAGTCGGACTAGGAAGGGCTCTGTCACTGGTCGGTGTTGTGAATTGGACCAAGTGCTCAAGTGACACGAAACGCTCTGAGAATATGCACACTCTCACCTGGTGGTTGCCATGTGATCCGACTGATCGTGAACAAGTATCATGTGGGTCGGACTCGATCCCACGCCCCTCTCACACTGCAGCACAGATCCAACGCCTCACAACACTCGACTAAACCAAAAATGATAGAAACTGCACAAAACTAATTCATCAACATCAACACCAACATTCCATTTCACCTTCATTCAAATAAAATACACCATTCCGGACAACACTACTCAATACTCACTACCCAATAATCACTACTCACTACACGCTATACAATACACACGAACGCTTATGTATATGCACTATCAACAAGGAATCATATCACATGGCACTCATCGAATAGACTTAGATAAAACATTTAGTCAATTATCAAGTGACTTAATACGAAGAAACAATCACTACAGCAATAACAATAAGCTAAGCATTCAAATATACAACATAAGCAATTAATAAATAATAACAAGAAATATATATGTATGAGACTCACCGAATAACGTAACTGTCACTTTGGCTTAAAATATACAGAATTTTTAGACAAAAATGGTGCATCTTCTAAATGTGGCTGCTTCTGCTGCTGCTGCTGCTGCTGCTGCTGCTCATCAACCAAATTTGTTGAAGCTAATCATCTCCTTCATATCTGACTCCAATAAATAACAATAACAATAACAATAATAATAATAATAATAATATCCCGTTAAATGAGTATTTAATACAGGCTAAATCTTCTAGTAGAATTATCAATTTACTCCAGATGATTATCCATCAAAAGCCTGAACAACACCAGTTAGAGATAAAGTTTATTATTAAACATCATCAGCAATAAACAATCCACAATCCACAATCCACAATCAACAACGAAGCAAGCACACGGCCAAACCAACTGAGTATGAGTAATAAAAATCCATATATATATTAATGAGTGTTAATCGATTATGGATAAATTATTGATTACTTGTGTCCTACACCACAACCAATGGGAGAATAGATTCAACATTGATGTGCAGACATGCGCACAATCAGACTCACACACAAGTCGTTTACATAGTGGATTACGTGTCTAAATTACATTCAATAAACATAAAAAACCATAGATGAATGGGCTTACTAAAACTATACACAATGCAATACATTACAATACAATGAAAAATGCAATCCACACAGACACACACAGGCTTATGCAAAAGCATTAGCATCTCCTTCTCATTCACTCAGTCACATATATTTTCCCTAATTCACTGTCTCATTTAATCATTACTCATCAGTCCACACTCACCAATCAATCACCACTCATCATCAGACATCATCACAGTAGTTCCATACAGTCAGACAGACCATGTTGTCGTTTGTGAGTCGGACTAGGAAGGGCACTGTCACTGGTCGGTGTTGTGAATTGGACCAAGTGCTCAAGTGACACGAAACGCTCTGAGAATATGCCCACTCTCACCTGGTGGTTGCAGTGTGATCCGACTGATCGTGAACAAGTATCATGTGGGTCGGACTCGATCCCACGCCCCTCTCACACTGCAGCACAGATCCAACGCCTTACAACACTCGACTAAACGAAAAATGATAGGAACTGCACAAAACTAATTCATCAACATCAACACCAACATTCCATTTCACCTTCATTCAAATAAAATACACCATTCCGGACAACACTACTCAATACTCACTACCCAATAATCACTACTCACTACACACTATACAATACAACACAATACAATACAATATACAATCCACACAGACACACACATGCTTATGCATAAGCATAAGTATCTCCTTCTCATTCACTCACTCACTCACTCACACACTCACCACACTCACCAATCAATCACCACTCATCATCAGACATCATCACAGTAGTTCCATGCAATCAGACAGACCATGTTGTCGTCTGTGAGTCGGACTAGGAAGGGCTCTGTCACTGGTCGGTGTTGTGAATTGGACCAAGTGCTCAAGTGACACGAAACGCTCTGAGAATATGCACACTCTCACCTGGTGGTTGCCATGTGATCCGACTGATCGTGAACAAGTATCATGTGGGTCGGACTCGATCCCACGCCCCTCTCACACTGCAGCACAGATCCAACGCCTTCACAACACCGACTAAACGAAAAATGATAGGAACTGCACAAAACTAATTCATCAACATCAACACCAACATTCCATTTCACCTTCATTCAAATAAAATACACCATTCCGGACAACACTACTCAATACTCACTACCCAATAATCACTACTCACTACACACTATACAATACAACACAATACAATACAATATACAATCCACACAGACACACACATGCTTATGCATAAGCATAAGTATCTCCTTCTCATTCACTCACTCACTCACTCACACACTCACCACACTCACCACACTCACCAATCAATCACCACTCATCATCAGACATCATCACAGTAGTTCCATACAGTCAGACAGACCATGTTGTCGTCTGTGAGTCGGACTAGGAAGGGCTCTGTCACTGGTCGGTGTTGTGAATTGGACCAAGTGCTCAAGTGACACGAAACGCTCTGAGAATATGCACACTCTCACCTGGTGGTTGCCGTGTGATCCGACTGATCGTGAACAAGTATCATGTGGGTCGGACTCGATCCCACGCCCCTCTCACACTGCAGCACAGATCCAACGCCTTACAACACTCGACTAAACGAAAAATGATAGGAACTGCACAAAACTAATTCATCAACATCAACACCAACATTCCATTTCACCTTCATTCAAATAAAATACACCATTCCGGACAACACTACTCAATACTCACTACCCAATAATCACTACTCACTACACGCTATACAATACACACGAACGCTTATGTATATGCACTATCAACAAGGAATCATATCACATGGCACTCATCGAATAGACTTAGATAAAACATTTAGTCAATTATCAAGTGACTTAATACGAAGAAACAATCACTACAGCAATAACAATAAGCTAAGCATTCAAATATACAACATAAGCAATTAATAAATAATAACAAGAAATATATATGTATGAGACTCACCGAATAACGTAACTGTCACTTTGGCTTAAAATATACAGAATTTTTAGACAAAAATGGTGCATCTTCTAAATGTGGCTGCTTCTGCTGCTGCTGCTGCTGCTGCTGCTGCTCATCAACCAAATTTGTTGAAGCTAATCATCTCCTTCATATCTGACTCCAATAAATAACAATAACAATAACAATAATAATAATAATAATATCCCGTTAAATGAGTATTTAATACAGGCTAAATCTTCTAGTAGAATTATCAATTTACTCCAGATGATTATCCATCAAAAGCCTGAACAACACCAGTTAGAGATAAAGTTTATTATTAAACATCATCAGCAATAAACAATCCACAATCCACAATCCACAATCAACAACGAAGCAAGCACACGGCCAAACCAACTGAGTATGAGTAATAAAAATCCATATATATATTAATGAGTGTTAATCGATTATGGATAAATTATTGATTACTTGTGTCCTACACCACAACCAATGGGAGAATAGATTCAACATTGATGTGCAGACATGCGCACAATCAGACTCACACACAAGTCGTTTACATAGTGGATTACGTGTCTAAATTACATTCAATAAACATAAAAAACCATAGATGAATGGGCTTACTAAAACTATACACAATGCAATACATTACAATACAATGAAAAATGCAATCCACACAGACACACACAGGCTTATGCAAAAGCATTAGCATCTCCTTCTCATTCACTCAGTCACATATATTTTCCCTAATTCACTGTCTCATTTAATCATTACTCATCAGTCCACACTCACCAATCAATCACCACTCATCATCAGACATCATCACAGTAGTTCCATACAGTCAGACAGACCATGTTGTCGTTTGTGAGTCGGACTAGGAAGGGCACTGTCACTGGTCGGTGTTGTGAATTGGACCAAGTGCTCAAGTGACACGAAACGCTCTGAGAATATGCACACTCTCACCTGGTGGTTGCCATGTGATCCGACTGATCGTGAACAAGTATCATGTGGGTCGGACTCGATCCCACGCCCCTCTCACACTGCAGCACAGATCCAACGCCTTACAACACTCGACTAAACGAAAAATGATAGGAACTGCACAAAACTAATTCATCAACATCAACACCAACATTCCATTTCACCTTCATTCAAATAAAATACACCATTCCGGACAACACTACTCAATACTCACTACCCAATAATCACTACTCACTACACACTATACAATACAACACAATACAATACAATATACAATCCACACAGACACACACATGCTTATGCATAAGCATAAGTATCTCCTTCTCATTCACTCACTCACTCACACACTCACCACACTCACCACACTCACCACACTCACCAATCATCATCAGACATCATCACAGTAGTTCCATGCAGTCAGACAGACCATGTTGTCGTTTGTGAGTCGGACTAGGAAGGGCACTGTCACTGGTCGGTGTTGTGAATTGGACCAAGTGCTCAAGTGACACGAAACGCTCTGAGAATATGCACACTCTCACCTGGTGGTTGCCGTGTGATCCGACTGATCGTGAACAAGTATCATGTGGGTCGGACTCGATCCCACGCCCCTCTCACACTGCAGCACAGATCCAACGCCTTACAACACTCGACTAAACGAAAAATGATAGGAACTGCACAAAACTAATTCATCAACATCAACACCAACATTCCATTTCACCTTCATTCAAATAAAATACACCATTCCGGACAACACTACTCAATACTCACTACCCAATAATCACTACTCACTACACACTATACAATACAACACAATACAATACAATATACAATCCACACAGACACACACATGCTTATGCATAAGCATAAGTATCTCCTTCTCATTCACTCACTCACTCACTCACACACTCACCACACTCACCACACTCACCAATCAATCACCACTCATCATCAGACATCATCACAGTAGTTCCATGCAATCAGACAGACCATGTTGTCGTCTGTGAGTCGGACTAGGAAGGGCTCTGTCACTGGTCGGTGTTGTGAATTGGACCAAGTGCTCAAGTGACACGAAACGCTCTGAGAATATGCACACTCTCACCTGGTGGTTGCCATGTGATCCGACTGATCGTGAACAAGTATCATGTGGGTCGGACTCGATCCCACGCCCCTCTCACACTGCAGCACAGATCCAACGCCTTACAACACTCGACTAAACGAAAAATGATAGGAACTGCACAAAACTAATTCATCAACATCAACACCAACATTCCATTTCACCTTCATTCAAATAAAATACACCATTCCGGACAACACTACTCAATACTCACTACCCAATAATCACTACTCACTACACACTATACAATACAACACAATACAATACAATATACAATCCACACAGACACACACATGCTTATGCATAAGCATAAGTATCTCCTTCTCATTCACTCACTCACTCACTCACACACTCACCACACTCACCAATCAATCACCACTCATCATCAGACATCATCACAGTAGTTCCATGCAATCAGACAGACCATGTTGTCGTCTGTGAGTCGGACTAGGAAGGGCTCTGTCACTGGTCGGTGTTGTGAATTGGACCAAGTGCTCAAGTGACACGGAACGCTCTGAGAATATGCACACTCTCACCTGGTGGTTGCCATGTGATCCGACTGATCGTGAACAAGTATCATGTGGGTCGGACTCGATCCCACGCCCCTCTCACACTGCAGCACAGATCCAACGCCTCACAACACTCGACTAAACGAAAAATGATAGGAACTGCACAAAACTAATTCATCAACATCAACACCAACATTCCATTTCACCTTCATTCAAATAAAATACACCATTCCGGACAACACTACTCAATACTCACTACCCAATAATCACTACTCACTACACACTATACAATACAACACAATACAATACAATATACAATCCACACAGACACACACATGCTTATGCATAAGCATAAGTATCTCCTTCTCATTCACTCACTCACTCACTCACACACTCACCACACTCACCACACTCACCAATCAATCACCACTCATCATCAGACATCATCACAGTAGTTCCATGCAATCAGACAGACCATGTTGTCGTCTGTGAGTCGGACTAGGAAGGGCTCTGTCACTGGTCGGTGTTGTGAATTGGACCAAGTGCTCAAGTGACACGAAACGCTCTGAGAATATGCACACTCTCACCTGGTGGTTGCCAGTGTGATCCGACTGATCGTGAACAAGTATCATGTGGGTCGGACTCGATCCCACGCCCCTCTCACACTGCAGCACAGATCCAACGCCTTACAACACTCGACTAAACGAAAAATGATAGGAACTGCACAAAACTAATTCATCAACATCAACACCAACATTCCATTTCACCTTCATTCAAATAAAATACACCATTCCGGACAACACTACTCAATACTCACTACCCAATAATCACTACTCACTACACTCTATACAATACACACGAACGCTTATGTATATGCACTATCAACAAGGAATCATATCACATGGCACTCATCGAATAGACTTAGATAAAACATTTAGTCAATTATCAAGTGACTTAATACGAAGAAACAATCACTACAGCAATAACAATAAGCTAAGCATTCAAATATACAACATAAGCAATTAATAAATAATAACAAGAAATATATATGTATGAGACTCACCGAATAACGTAACTGTCACTTTGGCTTAAAATATACAGAATTTTTAGACAAAAATGGTGCATCTTCTAAATGTGGCTGCTTCTGCTGCTGCTGCTGCTGCTGCTGCTGCTGCTCATCAACCAAATTTGTTGAAGCTAATCATCTCCTTCATATCTGACTCCAATAAATAACAATAACAATAACAATAATAATAATAATAAATATCCCGTTAAATGAGTATTTAATACAGGCTAAATCTTCTAGTAGAATTATCAATTTACTCCAGATGATTATCCATCAAAAGCCTGAACAACACCAGTTAGAGATAAAGTTTATTATTAAACATCATCAGCAATAAACAATCCACAATCCACAATCCACAATCAACAACGAAGCAAGCACACGGCCAAACCAACTGAGTATGAGTAATAAAAATCCATATATATATTAATGAGTGTTAATCGATTATGGATAAATTATTGATTACTTGTGTCCTACACCACAACCAATGGGAGAATAGATTCAACATTGATGTGCAGACATGCGCACAATCAGACTCACACACAAGTCGTTTACATAGTGGATTACGTGTCTAAATTACATTCAATAAACATAAAAAACCATAGATGAATGGGCTTACTAAAACTATACACAATGCAATACATTACAATACAATGAAAAATGCAATCCACACAGACACACACAGGCTTATGCAAAAGCATTAGCATCTCCTTCTCATTCACTCAGTCACATATATTTTCCCTAATTCACTGTCTCATTTAATCATTACTCATCAGTCCACACTCACCAATCAATCACCACTCATCATCAGACATCATCACAGTAGTTCCATACAGTCAGACAGACCATGTTGTCGTTTGTGAGTCGGACTAGGAAGGGCACTGTCACTGGTCGGTGTTGTGAATTGGACCAAGTGCTCAAGTGACACGAAACGCTCTGAGAATATGCACACTCTCACCTGGTGGTTGCCATGTGATCCGACTGATCGTGAACAAGTATCATGTGGGTCGGACTCGATCCCACGCCCCTCTCACACTGCAGCACAGATCCAACGCCTTACAACACTCGACTAAACGAAAAATGATAGGAACTGCACAAAACTAATTCATCAACATCAACACCAACATTCCATTTCACCTTCATTCAAATAAAATACACCATTCCGGACAACACTACTCAATACTCACTACCCAATAATCACTACTCACTACACACTATACAATACAACACAATACAATACAATATACAATCCACACAGACACACACATGCTTATGCATAAGCATAAGTATCTCCTTCTCATTCACTCACTCACTCACACACTCACCACACTCACCACACTCACCAATCATCATCAGACATCATCACAGTAGTTCCATGCAGTCAGACAGACCATGTTGTCGTTTGTGAGTCGGACTAGGAAGGGCACTGTCACTGGTCGGTGTTGTGAATTGGACCAAGTGCTCAAGTGACACGAAACGCTCTGAGAATATGCACACTCTCACCTGGTGGTTGCCGTGTGATCCGACTGATCGTGAACAAGTATCATGTGGGTCGGACTCGATCCCACGCCCCTCTCACACTGCAGCACAGATCCAACGCCTTACAACACTCGACTAAACGAAAAATGATAGGAACTGCACAAAACTAATTCATCAACATCAACACCAACATTCCATTTCACCTTCATTCAAATAAAATACACCATTCCGGACAACACTACTCAATACTCACTACCCAATAATCACTACTCACTACACACTATACAATACAACACAATACAATACAATATACAATCCACACAGACACACACATGCTTATGCATAAGCATAAGTATCTCCTTCTCATTCACTCACTCACACACTCACCACACTCACCACACTCACCAATCAATCACCACTCATCATCAGACATCATCACAGTAGTTCCATGCAATCAGACAGACCATGTTGTCGTCTGTGAGTCGGACTAGGAAGGGCTCTGTCACTGGTCGGTGTTGTGAATTGGACCAAGTGCTCAAGTGACACGAAACGCTCTGAGAATATGCACACTCTCACCTGGTGGTTGCCATGTGATCCGACTGATCGTGAACAAGTATCATGTGGGTCGGACTCGATCCCACGCCCCTCTCACACTGCAGCACAGATCCAACGCCTTACAACACTCGACTAAACGAAAAATGATAGGAACTGCACAAAACTAATTCATCAACATCAACACCAACATTCCATTTCACCTTCATTCAAATAAAATACACCATTCCGGACAACACTACTCAATACTCACTACCCAATAATCACTACTCACTACACACTATACAATACAACACAATACAATACAATATACAATCCACACAGACACACACATGCTTATGCATAAGCATAAGTATCTCCTTCTCATTCACTCACTCACTCACACACTCACCACACTCACCAATCAATCACCACTCATCATCAGACATCATCACAGTAGTTCCATACAGTCAGACAGACCATGTTGTCGTTTGTGAGTCGGACTAGGAAGGGCTCTGTCACTGGTCGGTGTTGTGAATTGGACCAAGTGCTCAAGTGACACGAAACGCTCTGAGAATATGCACACTCTCACCTGGTGGTTGCCATGTGATCCGACTGATCGTGAACAAGTATCATGTGGGTCGGACTCGATCCCACGCCCCTCTCACACTGCAGCACAGATCCAACGCCTTACAACACTCGACTAAACGAAAAATGATAGGAACTGCACAAAACTAATTCATCAACATCAACACCAACATTCCATTTCACCTTCATTCAAATAAAATACACCATTCCGGACAACACTACTCAATACTCACTACCCAATAATCACTACTCACTACACGCTATACAATACACACGAACGCTTATGTATATGCACTATCAACAAGGAATCATATCACATGGCACTCATCGAATAGACTTAGATAAAACATTTAGTCAATTATCAAGTGACTTAATACGAAGAAACAATCACTACAGCAATAACAATAAGCTAAGCATTCAAATATACAACATAAGCAATTAATAAATAATAACAAGAAATATATATGTATGAGACTCACCGAATAACGTAACTGTCACTTTGGCTTAAAATATACAGAATTTTTAGACAAAAATGGTGCATCTTCTAAATGTGGCTGCTTCTGCTGCTGCTGCTGCTGCTGCTGCTGCTGCTCATCAACCAAATTTGTTGAAGCTAATCATCTCCTTCATATCTGACTCCAATAAATAACAATAACAATAACAATAATAATAATAATAATAATATCCCGTTAAATGAGTATTTAATACAGGCTAAATCTTCTAGTAGAATTATCAATTTACTCCAGATGATTATCCATCAAAAGCCTGAACAACACCAGTTAGAGATAAAGTTTATTATTAAACATCATCAGCAATAAACAATCCACAATCCACAATCCACAATCAACAACGAAGCAAGCACACGGCCAAACCAACTGAGTATGAGTAATAAAAATCCATATATATATTAATGAGTGTTAATCGATTATGGATAAATTATTGATTACTTGTGTCCTACACCACAACCAATGGGAGAATAGATTCAACATTGATGTGCAGACATGCGCACAATCAGACTCACACACAAGTCGTTTACATAGTGGATTACGTGTCTAAATTACATTCAATAAACATAAAAAACCATAGATGAATGGGCTTACTAAAACTATACACAATGCAATACATTACAATACAATGAAAAATGCAATCCACACAGACACACACAGGCTTATGCAAAAGCATTAGCATCTCCTTCTCATTCACTCAGTCACATATATTTTCCCTAATTCACTGTCTCATTTAATCATTACTCATCAGTCCACACTCACCAATCAATCACCACTCATCATCAGACATCATCACAGTAGTTCCATACAGTCAGACAGACCATGTTGTCGTTTGTGAGTCGGACTAGGAAGGGCACTGTCACTGGTCGGTGTTGTGAATTGGACCAAGTGCTCAAGTGACACGAAACGCTCTGAGAATATGCACACTCTCACCTGGTGGTTGCCATGTGATCCGACTGATCGTGAACAAGTATCATGTGGGTCGGACTCGATCCCACGCCCCTCTCACACTGCAGCACAGATCCAACGCCTTACAACACTCGACTAAACGAAAAATGATAGGAACTGCACAAAACTAATTCATCAACATCAACACCAACATTCCATTTCACCTTCATTCAAATAAAATACACCATTCCGGACAACACTACTCAATACTCACTACCCAATAATCACTACTCACTACACACTATACAATACAACACAATACAATACAATATACAATCCACACAGACACACACATGCTTATGCATAAGCATAAGTATCTCCTTCTCATTCACTCACTCACTCACACACTCACCACACTCACCACACTCACCAATCATCATCAGACATCATCACAGTAGTTCCATACAGTCAGACAGACCATGTTGTCGTTTGTGAGTCGGACTAGGAAGGGCACTGTCACTGGTCGGTGTTGTGAATTGGACCAAGTGCTCAAGTGACACGAAACGCTCTGAGAATATGCACACTCTCACCTGGTGGTTGCCATGTGATCCGACTGATCGTGAACAAGTATCATGTGGGTCGGACTCGATCCCACGCCCCTCTCACACTGCAGCACAGATCCAACGCCTTACAACACTCGACTAACGAAAAATGATAGGAACTGCACAAAACTAATTCATCAACATCAACACCAACATTCCATTTCACCTTCATTCAAATAAAATACACCATTCCGGACAACACTACTCAATACTCACTACCCAATAATCACTACTCACTACACACTATACAATACAACACAATACAATACAATATACAATCCACACAGACACACACATGCTTATGCATAAGCATAAGTATCTCCTTCTCATTCACTTTCTCATTCACTCACTCACTCACTCACACACTCACCACACTCACCAATCAATCACCACTCATCATCAGACATCATCACAGTAGTTCCATGTAATCAGACAGACCATGTTGTCGTCTGTGAGTCGGACTAGGAAGGGCTCTGTCACTGGTCGGTGTTGTGAATTGGACCAAGTGCTCAAGTGACACGGAACGCTCTGAGAATATGCACACTCTCACCTGGTGGTTGCCATGTGATCCGACTGATCGTGAACAAGTATCATGTGGGTCGGACTCGATCCCACGCCCCTCTCACACTGCAGCACAGATCCAACGCCTTACAACACTCGACTAAACGAAAAATGATAGGAATTGCACAAAACTAATTCATCAACATCAACACCAACATTCCATTTCACCTTCATTCAAATAAAATACACCATTCCGGACAACACTACTCAATACTCACTACCCAATAATCACTACTCACTACACACTATACAATACAACACAATACAATACAATATACAATCCACACAGACACACACATGCTTATGCATAAGCATAAGTATCTCCTTCTCATTCACTCACTCACTCACACACTCACCACACTCACCACACTCACCACACTCACCACACTCACCACACTCACCAATCAATCACCACTCATCATCAGACATCATCACAGTAGTTCCTTGCAATCAGACAGACCATGTTGTCGTCTGTGAGTCGGACTAGGAAGGGCTCTGTCACTGGTCGGTGTTGTGAATTGGACCAAGTGCTCAAGTGACACGAAACGCTCTGAGAATATGCACACTCTCACCTGGTGGTTGCCGTGTGATCCGACTGATCGTGAACAAGTATCATGTGGGTCGGACTCGATCCCACGCCCCTCTCACACTGCAGCACAGATCCAACGCCTTACAACACTCGACTAAACGAAAAATGATAGGAACTGCACAAAACTAATTCATCAACATCAACACCAACATTCCATTTCACCTTCATTCAAATAAAATACACCATTCCGGACAACACTACTCAATACTCACTACCCAATAATCACTACTCACTACACGCTATACAATACACACGAACGCTTATGTATATGCACTATCAACAAGGAATCATATCACATGGCACTCATCGAATAGACTTAGATAAAACATTTAGTCAATTATCAAGTGACTTAATACGAAGAAACAATCACTACAGCAATAACAATAAGCTAAGCATTCAAATATACAACATAAGCAATTAATAAATAATAACAAGAAATATATATGTATGAGACTCACCGAATAACGTAACTGTCACTTTGGCTTAAAATATACAGAATTTTTAGACAAAAATGGTGCATCTTCTAAATGTGGCTGCTTCTGCTGCTGCTGCTGCTGCTCATCAACCAAATTTGTTGAAGCTAATCATCTCCTTCATATCTGACTCCAATAAATAACAATAACAATAACAATAATAATAATAATAATAATATCCCGTTAAATGAGTATTTAATACAGGCTAAATCTTCTAGTAGAATTATCAATTTACTCCAGATGATTATCCATCAAAAGCCTGAACAACACCAGTTAGAGATAAAGTTTATTATTAAACATCATCAGCAATAAACAATCCACAATCCACAATCCACAATCAACAACGAAGCAAGCACACGGCCAAACCAACTGAGTATGAGTAATAAAAATCCATATATATATTAATGAGTGTTAATCGATTATGGATAAATTATTGATTACTTGTGTCCTACACCACAACCAATGGGAGAATAGATTCAACATTGATGTGCAGACATGCGCACAATCAGACTCACACACAAGTCGTTTACATAGTGGATTACGTGTCTAAATTACATTCAATAAACATAAAAAACCATAGATGAATGGGCTTACTAAAACTATACACAATGCAATACATTACAATACAATGAAAAATGCAATCCACACAGACACACACAGGCTTATGCAAAAGCATTAGCATCTCCTTCTCATTCACTCAGTCACATATATTTTCCCTAATTCACTGTCTCATTTAATCATTACTCATCAGTCCACACTCACCAATCAATCACCACTCATCATCAGACATCATCACAGTAGTTCCATACAGTCAGACAGACCATGTTGTCGTTTGTGAGTCGGACTAGGAAGGGCACTGTCACTGGTCGGTGTTGTGAATTGGACCAAGTGCTCAAGTGACACGAAACGCTCTGAGAATATGCACACTCTCACCTGGTGGTTGCCGTGTGATCCGACTGATCGTGAACAAGTATCATGTGGGTCGGACTCGATCCCACGCCCCTCTCACACTGCAGCACAGATCCAACGCCTTACAACACTCGACTAAACGAAAAATGATAGGAACTGCACAAAACTAATTCATCAACATCAACACCAACATTCCATTTCACCTTCATTCAAATAAAATACACCATTCCGGACAACACTACTCAATACTCACTACCCAATAATCACTACTCACTACACACTATACAATACAACACAATACAATACAATATACAATCCACACAGACACACACATGCTTATGCATAAGCATAAGTATCTCCTTCTCATTCACTCACTCACTCACTCACACACTCACCACACTCACCACACTCACCAATCAATCACCACTCATCATCAGACATCATCACAGTAGTTCCATGCAATCAGACAGACCATGTTGTCGTCTGTGAGTCGGACTAGGAAGGGCACTGTCACTGGTCGGTGTTGTGAATTGGACCAAGTGCTCAAGTGACACGAAACGCTCTGAGAATATGCACACTCTCACCTGGTGGTTGCCATGTGATCCGACTGATCGTGAACAAGTATCATGTGGGTCGGACTCGATCCCACGCCCCTCTCACACTGCAGCACAGATCCAACGCCTTACAACACTCGACTAAACGAAAAATGATAGGAACTGCACAAAACTAATTCATCAACATCAACACCAACATTCCATTTCACCTTCATTCAAATAAAATACACCATTCCGGACAACACTACTCAATACTCACTACCCAATAATCACTACTCACTACACGCTATACAATACACACGAACGCTTATGTATATGCACTATCAACAAGGAATCATATCACATGGCACTCATCGAATAGACTTAGATAAAACATTTAGTCAATTATCAAGTGACTTAATACGAAGAAACAATCACTACAGCAATAACAATAAGCTAAGCATTCAAATATACAACATAAGCAATTAATAAATAATAACAAGAAATATATATGTATGAGACTCACCGAATAACGTAACTGTCACTTTGGCTTAAAATATACAGAATTTTTAGACAAAAATGGTGCATCTTCTAAATGTGGCTGCTTCTGCTGCTGCTGCTGCTGCTGCTGCTCATCAACCAAATTTGTTGAAGCTAATCATCTCCTTCATATCTGACTCCAATAAATAACAATAACAATAACAATAATAATAATAATAATAATAATATCCCGTTAAATGAGTATTTAATACAGGCTAAATCTTCTAGTAGAATTATCAATTTACTCCAGATGATTATCCATCAAAAGCCTGAACAACACCAGTTAGAGATAAAGTTTATTATTAAACATCATCAGCAATAAACAATCCACAATCCACAATCCACAATCAACAACGAAGCAAGCACACGGCCAAACCAACTGAGTATGAGTAATAAAAATCCATATATATATTAATGAGTGTTAATCGATTATGGATAAATTATTGATTACTTGTGTCCTACACCACAACCAATGGGAGAATAGATTCAACATTGATGTGCAGACATGCGCACAATCAGACTCACACACAAGTCGTTTACATAGTGGATTACGTGTCTAAATTACATTCAATAAACATAAAAAACCATAGATGAATGGGCTTACTAAAACTATACACAATGCAATACATTACAATACAATGAAAAATGCAATCCACACAGACACACACAGGCTTATGCAAAAGCATTAGCATCTCCTTCTCATTCACTCAGTCACATATATTTTCCCTAATTCACTGTCTCATTTAATCATTACTCATCAGTCCACACTCACCAATCAATCACCACTCATCATCAGACATCATCACAGTAGTTCCATGCAGTCAGACAGACCATGTTGTCGTCTGTGAGTCGGACTAGGAAGGGCACTGTCACTGGTCGGTGTTGTGAATTGGACCAAGTGCTCAAGTGACACGAAACGCTCTGAGAATATGCACACTCTCACCTGGTGGTTGCGGTGTGATCCGACTGATCGTGAACAAGTATCATGTGGGTCGGACTCGATCCCACGCCCCTCTCACACTGCAGCACAGATCCAACGCCTTACAACACTCGACTAAACGAAAAATGATAGGAACTGCACAAAACTAATTCATCAACATCAACACCAACATTCCATTTCACCTTCATTCAAATAAAATACACCATTCCGGACAACACTACTCAATACTCACTACCCAATAATCACTACTCACTACACACTATACAATACAACACAATACAATACAATACAATATACAATCCACACAGACACACACATGCTTATGCATAAGCATAAGTATCTCCTTCTCATTCACTCACTCACTCACTCACACACTCACCACACTCACCAATCAATCACCACTCATCATCAGACATCATCACAGTAGTTCCTTGCAATCAGACAGACCATGTTGTCGTCTGTGAGTCGGACTAGGAAGGGCTCTGTCACTGGTCGGTGTTGTGAATTGGACCAAGTGCTCAAGTGACACGAAACGCTCTGAGAATATGCACACTCTCACCTGGTGGTTGCCGTGTGATCCGACTGATCGTGAACAAGTATCATGTGGGTCGGACTCGATCCCACGCCCCTCTCACACTGCAGCACAGATCAAACGCCTCACAACACTCGACTAAACGAAAAATGATAGGAACTGCACAAAACTAATTCATCAACATCAACACCAACATTCCATTTCACCTTCATTCAAATAAAATACACCATTCCGGACAACACTACTCAATACTCACTACCCAATAATCACTACTCACTACACACTATACAATACAACACAATACAATACAATATACAATCCACACAGACACACACATGCTTATGCATAAGCATAAGTATCTCCTTCTCATTCACTCACTCACTCACACACTCACCACACTCACCACACTCACCAATCATCATCAGACATCATCACAGTAGTTCCATGCAGTCAGACAAACCATGTTGTCGTTTGTGAGTCGGACTAGGAAGGGCACTGTCACTGGTCGGTGTTGTGAATTGGACCAAGTGCTCAGGTGACACGAAACGCTCTGAGAATATGCACACTCTCACCTGGTGGTTGCCGTGTGATCCGACTGATCGTGAACAAGTATCATGTGGGTCGGACTCGATCCCACGCCCCTCTCACACTGCAGCACAGATCCAACGCCTCACAACACTCGACTAAACGAAAAATGATAGGAACTGCACAAAACTAATTCATCAACATCAACATCAACATTCCATTTCACCTTCATTCAAATAAAATACACCATTCCGGACAACACTACTCAATACTCACTACCCAATAATCACTACTCACTACACACTATACAATACAACACAATACAATACAATATACAATCCACACAGACACACACATGCTTATGCATAAGCATAAGTATCTCCTTCTCATTCACTCACTCACTCACTCACACACTCACCACACACACCACACTCACCAATCAATCACCACTCATCATCAGACATCATCACAGTAGTTCCATGCAATCAGACAGACCATGTTGTCGTCTGTGAGTCGGACTAGGAAGGGCTCTGTCACTGGTCGGTGTTGTGAATTGGACCAAGTGCTCAAGTGACACGAAACGCTCTGAGAATATGCACACTCTCACCTGGTGGTTGCCATGTGATCCGACTGATCGTGAACAAGTATCATGTGGGTCGGACTCGATCCCACGCCCCTCTCACACTGCAGCACAGATCCAACGCCTTACAACACTCGACTAAACGAAAAATGATAGGAACTGCACAAAACTAATTCATCAACATCAACATCAACATTCCATTTCACCTTCATTCAAATAAAATACACCATTCCGGACAACACTACTCAATACTCACTACCCAATAATCACTACTCACTACACGCTATACAATACACACGAACGCTTATGTATATGCACTATCAACAAGGAATCATATCACATGGCACTCATCGAATAGACTTAGATAAAACATTTAGTCAATTATCAAGTGACTTAATACGAAGAAACAATCACTACAGCAATAACAATAAGCTAAGCATTCAAATATACAACATAAGCAATTAATAAATAATAACAAGAAATATATATGTATGAGACTCACCGAATAACGTAACTGTCACTTTGGCTTAAAATATACAGAATTTTTAGACAAAAATGGTGCATCTTCTAAATGTGGCTGCTTCTGCTGCTGCTGCTGCTGCTGCTGCTGCTCATCAACCAAATTTGTTGAAGCTAATCATCTCCTTCATATCTGACTCCAATAAATAACAATAACAATAACAATAATAATAATAATAATAATATCCCGTTAAATGAGTATTTAATACAGGCTAAATCTTCTAGTAGAATTATCAATTTACTCCAGATGATTATCCATCAAAAGCCTGAACAACACCAGTTAGAGATAAAGTTTATTATTAAACATCATCAGCAATAAACAATCCACAATCCACAATCCACAATCAACAACGAAGCAAGCACACGGCCAAACCAACTGAGTATGAGTAATAAAAATCCATATATATATTAATGAGTGTTAATCGATTATGGATAAATTATTGATTACTTGTGTCCTACACCACAACCAATGGGAGAATAGATTCAACATTGATGTGCAGACATGCGCACAATCAGACTCACACACAAGTCGTTTACATAGTGGATTACGTGTCTAAATTACATTCAATAAACATAAAAAACCATAGATGAATGGGCTTACTAAAACTATACACAATGCAATACATTACAATACAATGAAAAATGCAATCCACACAGACACACACAGGCTTATGCAAAAGCATTAGCATCTCCTTCTCATTCACTCAGTCACATATATTTTCCCTAATTCACTGTCTCATTTAATCATTACTCATCAGTCCACACTCACCAATCAATCACCACTCATCATCAGACATCATCACAGTAGTTCCATACAGTCAGACAGACCATGTTGTCGTTTGTGAGTCGGACTAGGAAGGGCACTGTCACTGGTCGGTGTTGTGAATTGGACCAAGTGCTCAAGTGACACGAAACGCTCTGAGAATATGCACACTCTCACCTGGTGGTTGCCGTGTGATCCGACTGATCGTGAACAAGTATCATGTGGGTCGGACTCGATCCCACGCCCCTCTCACACTGCAGCACAGATCCAACGCCTTACAACACTCGACTAAACGAAAAATGATAGGAACTGCACAAAACTAATTCATCAACATCAACACCAACATTCCATTTCACCTTCATTCAAATAAAATACACCATTCCGGACAACACTACTCAATACTCACTACCCAATAATCACTACTCACTACACACTATACAATACAACACAATACAATACAATATACAATCCACACAGACACACACATGCTTATGCATAAGCATAAGTATCTCCTTCTCATTCACTCACTCACTCACTCACACACTCACCACACTCACCACACTCACCAATCAATCACCACTCATCATCAGACATCATCACAGTAGTTCCATGCAATCAGACAGACCATGTTGTCGTCTGTGAGTCGGACTAGGAAGGGCTCTGTCACTGGTCGGTGTTGTGAATTGGACCAAGTGCTCAAGTGACACGAAACGCTCTGAGAATATGCACACTCTCACCTGGTGGTTGCCATGTGATCCGACTGATCGTGAACAAGTATCATGTGGGTCGGACTCGATCCCACGCCCCTCTCACACTGCAGCACAGATCCAACGCCTTACAACACTCGACTAAACGAAAAATGATAGGAACTGCACAAAACTAATTCATCAACATCAACACCAACATTCCATTTCACCTTCATTCAAATAAAATACACCATTCCGGACAACACTACTCAATACTCACTACCCAATAATCACTACTCACTACACGCTATACAATACACACGAACGCTTATGTATATGCACTATCAACAAGGAATCATATCACATGGCACTCATCGAATAGACTTAGATAAAACATTTAGTCAATTATCAAGTGACTTAATACGAAGAAACAATCACTACAGCAATAACAATAAGCTAAGCATTCAAATATACAACATAAGCAATTAATAAATAATAACAAGAAATATATATGTATGAGACTCACCGAATAACGTAACTGTCACTTTGGCTTAAAATATACAGAATTTTTAGACAAAAATGGTGCATCTTCTAAATGTGGCTGCTTCTGCTGCTGCTGCTGCTGCTGCTGCTCATCAACCAAATTTGTTGAAGCTAATCATCTCCTTCATATCTGACTCCAATAAATAACAATAACAATAACAATAATAATAATAATAATAATAATATCCCGTTAAATGAGTATTTAATACAGGCTAAATCTTCTAGTAGAATTATCAATTTACTCCAGATGATTATCCATCAAAAGCCTGAACAACACCAGTTAGAGATAAAGTTTATTATTAAACATCATCAGCAATAAACAATCCACAATCCACAATCCACAATCAACAACGAAGCAAGCACACGGCCAAACCAACTGAGTATGAGTAATAAAAATCCATATATATATTAATGAGTGTTAATCGATTATGGATAAATTATTGATTACTTGTGTCCTACACCACAACCAATGGGAGAATAGATTCAACATTGATGTGCAGACATGCGCACAATCAGACTCACACACAAGTCGTTTACATAGTGGATTACGTGTCTAAATTACATTCAATAAACATAAAAAACCATAGATGAATGGGCTTACTAAAACTATACACAATGCAATACATTACAATACAATGAAAAATGCAATCCACACAGACACACACAGGCTTATGCAAAAGCATTAGCATCTCCTTCTCATTCACTCAGTCACATATATTTTCCCTAATTCACTGTCTCATTTAATCATTACTCATCAGTCCACACTCACCAATCAATCACCACTCATCATCAGACATCATCACAGTAGTTCCATACAGTCAGACAGACCATGTTGTCGTTTGTGAGTCGGACTAGGAAGGGCATCTGTCACTGGTCGGTGTTGTGAATTGGACCAAGTGCTCAAGTGACACGAAACGCTCTGAGAATATGCACACTCTCACCTGGTGGTTGCCGTGTGATCCGACTGATCGTGAACAAGTATCATGTGGGTCGGACTCGATCCCACGCCCCTCTCACACTGCAGCACAGATCCAACGCCTCACAACACTCGACTAAACGAAAAATGATAGGAACTGCACAAAACTAATTCATCAACATCAACACCAACATTCCATTTCACCTTCATTCAAATAAAATACACCATTCCGGACAACACTACTCAATACTCACTACCCAATAATCACTACTCACTACACACTATACAATACAACACAATACAATACAATACAATATACAATCCACACAGACACACACATGCTTATGCATAAGCATAAGTATCTCCTTCTCATTCACTCACTCACTCACTCACACACTCACCACACTCACCAATCAATCACCACTCATCATCAGACATCATCACAGTAGTTCCTTGCAATCAGACAGACCATGTTGTCGTCTGTGAGTCGGACTAGGAAGGGCTCTGTCACTGGTCGGTGTTGTGAATTGGACCAAGTGCTCAAGTGACACGAAACGCTCTGAGAATATGCACACTCTCACCTGGTGGTTGCCGTGTGATCCGACTGATCGTGAACAAGTATCATGTGGGTCGGACTCGATCCCACGCCCCTCTCACACTGCAGCACAGATCCAACGCCTCACAACACTCGACTAAACGAAAAATGATAGGAACTGCACAAAACTAATTCATCAACATCAACACCAACATTCCATTTCACCTTCATTCAAATAAAATACACCATTCCGGACAACACTACTCAATACTCACTACCCAATAATCACTACTCACTACACACTATACAATACAACACAATACAATACAATATACAATCCACACAGACACACACATGCTTATGCATAAGCATAAGTATCTCCTTCTCATTCACTCACTCACTCACACACTCACCACACTCACCACACTCACCAATCATCATCAGACATCATCACAGTAGTTCCATGCAGTCAGACAAACCATGTTGTCGTTTGTGAGTCGGACTAGGAAGGGCACTGTCACTGGTCGGTGTTGTGAATTGGACCAAGTGCTCAGGTGACACGAAACGCTCTGAGAATATGCACACTCTCACCTGGTGGTTGCCGTGTGATCCGACTGATCGTGAACAAGTATCATGTGGGTCGGACTCGATCCCACGCCCCTCTCACACTGCAGCACAGATCCAACGCCTCACAACACTCGACTAAACGAAAAATGATAGGAACTGCACAAAACTAATTCATCAACATCAACATCAACATTCCATTTCACCTTCATTCAAATAAAATACACCATTCCGGACAACACTACTCAATACTCACTACCCAATAATCACTACTCACTACACACTATACAATACAACACAATACAATACAATATACAATCCACACAGACACACACATGCTTATGCATAAGCATAAGTATCTCCTTCTCATTCACTCACTCACTCACTCACACACTCACCACACACACCACACTCACCAATCAATCACCACTCATCATCAGACATCATCACAGTAGTTCCATGCAATCAGACAGACCATGTTGTCGTCTGTGAGTCGGACTAGGAAGGGCTCTGTCACTGGTCGGTGTTGTGAATTGGACCAAGTGCTCAAGTGACACGAAACGCTCTGAGAATATGCACACTCTCACCTGGTGGTTGCCATGTGATCCGACTGATCGTGAACAAGTATCATGTGGGTCGGACTCGATCCCACGCCCCTCTCACACTGCAGCACAGATCCAACGCCTTACAACACTCGACTAAACGAAAAATGATAGGAACTGCACAAAACTAATTCATCAACATCAACACCAACATTCCATTTCACCTTCATTCAAATAAAATACACCATTCCGGACAACACTACTCAATACTCACTACCCAATAATCACTACTCACTACACGCTATACAATACACACGAACGCTTATGTATATGCACTATCAACAAGGAATCATATCACATGGCACTCATCGAATAGACTTAGATAAAACATTTAGTCAATTATCAAGTGACTTAATACGAAGAAACAATCACTACAGCAATAACAATAAGCTAAGCATTCAAATATACAACATAAGCAATTAATAAATAATAACAAGAAATATATATGTATGAGACTCACCGAATAACGTAACTGTCACTTTGGCTTAAAATATACAGAATTTTTAGACAAAAATGGTGCATCTTCTAAATGTGGCTGCTTCTGCTGCTGCTGCTGCTGCTGCTGCTCATCAACCAAATTTGTTGAAGCTAATCATCTCCTTCATATCTGACTCCAATAAATAACAATAACAATAACAATAATAATAATAATAATAATAATATCCCGTTAAATGAGTATTTAATACAGGCTAAATCTTCTAGTAGAATTATCAATTTACTCCAGATGATTATCCATCAAAAGCCTGAACAACACCAGTTAGAGATAAAGTTTATTATTAAACATCATCAGCAATAAACAATCCACAATCCACAATCCACAATCAACAACGAAGCAAGCACACGGCCAAACCAACTGAGTATGAGTAATAAAAATCCATATATATATTAATGAGTGTTAATCGATTATGGATAAATTATTGATTACTTGTGTCCTACACCACAACCAATGGGAGAATAGATTCAACATTGATGTGCAGACATGCGCACAATCAGACTCACACACAAGTCGTTTACATAGTGGATTACGTGTCTAAATTACATTCAATAAACATAAAAAACCATAGATGAATGGGCTTACTAAAACTATACACAATGCAATACATTACAATACAATGAAAAATGCAATCCACACAGACACACACAGGCTTATGCAAAAGCATTAGCATCTCCTTCTCATTCACTCAGTCACATATATTTTCCCTAATTCACTGTCTCATTTAATCATTACTCATCAGTCCACACTCACCAATCAATCACCACTCATCATCAGACATCATCACAGTAGTTCCATACAGTCAGACAGACCATGTTGTCGTTTGTGAGTCGGACTAGGAAGGGCACTGTCACTGGTCGGTGTTGTGAATTGGACCAAGTGCTCAAGTGACACGAAACGCTCTGAGAATATGCACACTCTCACCTGGTGGTTGCCGTGTGATCCGACTGATCGTGAACAAGTATCATGTGGGTCGGACTCGATCCCACGCCCCTCTCACACTGCAGCACAGATCCAACGCCTCACAACACTCGACTAAACGAAAAATGATAGGAACTGCACAAAACTAATTCATCAACATCAACACCAACATTCCATTTCACCTTCATTCAAATAAAATACACCATTCCGGACAACACTACTCAATACTCACTACCCAATAATCACTACTCACTACACACTATACAATACAACACAATACAATACAATACAATATACAATCCACACAGACACACACATGCTTATGCATAAGCATAAGTATCTCCTTCTCATTCACTCACTCACTCACTCACACACTCACCACACTCACCAATCAATCACCACTCATCATCAGACATCATCACAGTAGTTCCTTGCAATCAGACAGACCATGTTGTCGTCTGTGAGTCGGACTAGGAAGGGCTCTGTCACTGGTCGGTGTTGTGAATTGGACCAAGTGCTCAAGTGACACGAAACGCTCTGAGAATATGCACACTCTCACCTGGTGGTTGCCGTGTGATCCGACTGATCGTGAACAAGTATCATGTGGGTCGGACTCGATCCCACGCCCCTCTCACACTGCAGCACAGATCCAACGCCTCACAACACTCGACTAAACGAAAAATGATAGGAACTGCACAAAACTAATTCATCAACATCAACACCAACATTCCATTTCACCTTCATTCAAATAAAATACACCATTCCGGACAACACTACTCAATACTCACTACCCAATAATCACTACTCACTACACACTATACAATACAACACAATACAATACAATATACAATCCACACAGACACACACATGCTTATGCATAAGCATAAGTATCTCCTTCTCATTCACTCACTCACTCACTCACACACTCACCACACTCACCACACTCACCAATCATCATCAGACATCATCACAGTAGTTCCATGCAGTCAGACAAACCATGTTGTCGTTTGTGAGTCGGACTAGGAAGGGCACTGTCACTGGTCGGTGTTGTGAATTGGACCAAGTGCTCAGGTGACACGAAACGCTCTGAGAATATGCACACTCTCACCTGGTGGTTGCCGTGTGATCCGACTGATCGTGAACAAGTATCATGTGGGTCGGACTCGATCCCACGCCCCTCTCACACTGCAGCACAGATCCAACGCCTCACAACACTCGACTAAACGAAAAATGATAGGAACTGCACAAAACTAATTCATCAACATCAACATCAACATTCCATTTCACCTTCATTCAAATAAAATACACCATTCCGGACAACACTACTCAATACTCACTACCCAATAATCACTACTCACTACACACTATACAATACAACACAATACAATACAATATACAATCCACACAGACACACACATGCTTATGCATAAGCATAAGTATCTCCTTCTCATTCACTCACTCACTCACTCACACACTCACCACACACACCACACTCACCAATCAATCACCACTCATCATCAGACATCATCACAGTAGTTCCATGCAATCAGACAGACCATGTTGTCGTCTGTGAGTCGGACTAGGAAGGGCACTGTCACTGGTCGGTGTTGTGAATTGGACCAAGTGCTCAAGTGACACGAAACGCTCTGAGAATATGCACACTCTCACCTGGTGGTTGCCATGTGATCCGACTGATCGTGAACAAGTATCATGTGGGTCGGACTCGATCCCACGCCCCTCTCACACTGCAGCACAGATCCAACGCCTTACAACACTCGACTAAACGAAAAATGATAGGAACTGCACAAAACTAATTCATCAACATCAACACCAACATTCCATTTCACCTTCATTCAAATAAAATACACCATTCCGGACAACACTACTCAATACTCACTACCCAATAATCACTACTCACTACACGCTATACAATACACACGAACGCTTATGTATATGCACTATCAACAAGGAATCATATCACATGGCACTCATCGAATAGACTTAGATAAAACATTTAGTCAATTATCAAGTGACTTAATACGAAGAAACAATCACTACAGCAATAACAATAAGCTAAGCATTCAAATATACAACATAAGCAATTAATAAATAATAACAAGAAATATATATGTATGAGACTCACCGAATAACGTAACTGTCACTTTGGCTTAAAATATACAGAATTTTTAGACAAAAATGGTGCATCTTCTAAATGTGGCTGCTTCTGCTGCTGCTGCTGCTGCTGCTGCTGCTCATCAACCAAATTTGTTGAAGCTAATCATCTCCTTCATATCTGACTCCAATAAATAACAATAACAATAACAATAATAATAATAATAATAATATCCCGTTAAATGAGTATTTAATACAGGCTAAATCTTCTAGTAGAATTATCAATTTACTCCAGATGATTATCCATCAAAAGCCTGAACAACACCAGTTAGAGATAAAGTTTATTATTAAACATCATCAGCAATAAACAATCCACAATCCACAATCCACAATCAACAACGAAGCAAGCACACGGCCAAACCAACTGAGTATGAGTAATAAAAATCCATATATATATTAATGAGTGTTAATCGATTATGGATAAATTATTGATTACTTGTGTCCTACACCACAACCAATGGGAGAATAGATTCAACATTGATGTGCAGACATGCGCACAATCAGACTCACACACAAGTCGTTTACATAGTGGATTACGTGTCTAAATTACATTCAATAAACATAAAAAACCATAGATGAATGGGCTTACTAAAACTATACACAATGCAATACATTACAATACAATGAAAAATGCAATCCACACAGACACACACAGGCTTATGCAAAAGCATTAGCATCTCCTTCTCATTCACTCAGTCACATATATTTTCCCTAATTCACTGTCTCATTTAATCATTACTCATCAGTCCACACTCACCAATCAATCACCACTCATCATCAGACATCATCACAGTAGTTCCATACAGTCAGACAGACCATGTTGTCGTTTGTGAGTCGGACTAGGAAGGGCACTGTCACTGGTCGGTGTTGTGAATTGGACCAAGTGCTCAAGTGACACGAAACGCTCTGAGAATATGCACACTCTCACCTGGTGGTTGCCGTGTGATCCGACTGATCGTGAACAAGTATCATGTGGGTCGGACTCGATCCCACGCCCCTCTCACACTGCAGCACAGATCCAACGCCTTACAACACTCGACTAAACGAAAAATGATAGGAACTGCACAAAACTAATTCATCAACATCAACATCAACATTCCATTTCACCTTCATTCAAATAAAATACACCATTCCGGACAACACTACTCAATACTCACTACCCAATAATCACTACTCACTACACACTATACAATACAACACAATACAATACAATATACAATCCACACAGACACACACATGCTTATGCATAAGCATAAGTATCTCCTTCTCATTCACTCACTCACTCACTCACACACTCACCACACACACCACACTCACCAATCAATCACCACTCATCATCAGACATCATCACAGTAGTTCCATGCAATCAGACAGACCATGTTGTCGTCTGTGAGTCGGACTAGGAAGGGCTCTGTCACTGGTCGGTGTTGTGAATTGGACCAAGTGCTCAAGTGACACGAAACGCTCTGAGAATATGCACACTCTCACCTGGTGGTTGCGGTGTGATCCGACTGATCGTGAACAAGTATCATGTGGGTCGGACTCGATCCCACGCCCCTCTCACACTGCAGCACAGATCCAACGCCTTACAACACTCGACTAAACGAAAAATGATAGGAACTGCACAAAACTAATTCATCAACATCAACACCAACATTCCATTTCACCTTCATTCAAATAAAATACACCATTCCGGACAACACTACTCAATACTCACTACCCAATAATCACTACTCACTACACGCTATACAATACACACGAACGCTTATGTATATGCACTATCAACAAGGAATCATATCACATGGCACTCATCGAATAGACTTAGATAAAACATTTAGTCAATTATCAAGTGACTTAATACGAAGAAACAATCACTACAGCAATAACAATAAGCTAAGCATTCAAATATACAACATAAGCAATTAATAAATAATAACAAGAAATATATATGTATGAGACTCACCGAATAACGTAACTGTCACTTTGGCTTAAAATATACAGAATTTTTAGACAAAAATGGTGCATCTTCTAAATGTGGCTGCTTCTGCTGCTGCTGCTGCTGCTGCTGCTGCTCATCAACCAAATTTGTTGAAGCTAATCATCTCCTTCATATCTGACTCCAATAAATAACAATAACAATAACAATAATAATAATAATAATAATAATATCCCGTTAAATGAGTATTTAATACAGGCTAAATCTTCTAGTAGAATTATCAATTTACTCCAGATGATTATCCATCAAAAGCCTGAACAACACCAGTTAGAGATAAAGTTTATTATTAAACATCATCAGCAATAAACAATCCACAATCCACAATCCACAATCAACAACGAAGCAAGCACACGGCCAAACCAACTGAGTATGAGTAATAAAAATCCATATATATATTAATGAGTGTTAATCGATTATGGATAAATTATTGATTACTTGTGTCCTACACCACAACCAATGGGAGAATAGATTCAACATTGATGTGCAGACATGCGCACAATCAGACTCACACACAAGTCGTTTACATAGTGGATTACGTGTCTAAATTACATTCAATAAACATAAAAAACCATAGATGAATGGGCTTACTAAAACTATACACAATGCAATACATTACAATACAATGAAAAATGCAATCCACACAGACACACACAGGCTTATGCAAAAGCATTAGCATCTCCTTCTCATTCACTCAGTCACATATATTTTCCCTAATTCACTGTCTCATTTAATCATTACTCATCAGTCCACACTCACCAATCAATCACCACTCATCATCAGACATCATCACAGTAGTTCCATACAGTCAGACAGACCATGTTGTCGTTTGTGAGTCGGACTAGGAAGGGCTCTGTCACTGGTCGGTGTTGTGAATTGGACCAAGTGCTCAAGTGACACGAAACGCTCTGAGAATATGCACACTCTCACCTGGTGGTTGCCGTGTGATCCGACTGATCGTGAACAAGTATCATGTGGGTCGGACTCGATCCCACGCCCCTCTCACACTGCAGCACAGATCCAACGCCTCACAACACTCGACTAAACGAAAAATGATAGGAACTGCACAAACTAATTCATCAACATCAACACCAACATTCCATTTCACCTTCATTCAAATAAAATACACCATTCCGGACAACACTACTCAATACTCACTACCCAATAATCACTACTCACTACACACTATACAATACAACACAATACAATACAATACAATATACAATCCACACAGACACACACATGCTTATGCATAAGCATAAGTATCTCCTTCTCATTCACTCACTCACTCACTCACACACTCACCACACTCACCAATCAATCACCACTCATCATCAGACATCATCACAGTAGTTCCTTGCAATCAGACAGACCATGTTGTCGTCTGTGAGTCGGACTAGGAAGGGCACTGTCACTGGTCGGTGTTGTGAATTGGACCAAGTGCTCAAGTGACACGAAACGCTCTGAGAATATGCACACTCTCACCTGGTGGTTGCCATGTGATCCGGCTGATCGTGAACAAGTATCATGTGGGTCGGACTCGATCCCACGCCCCTCTCACACTGCAGCACAGATCCAACGCCTTACAACACTCGACTAAACGAAAAATGTTGGGAACTGCACAAAACTAATTCATCAACATCAACACCAACATTCCATTTCACCTTCATTCAAATAAAATACACCATTCCGGACAACACTACTCAATACTCACTACCCAATAATCACTACTCACTACACACTATACAATACACACGAACGCTTATGTATATGCACTATCAACAAGGAATCATATCACATGGCACTCATCGAATAGACTTAGATAAAACATTTAGTCAATTATCAAGTGACTTAATACGAAGAAACAATCACTACAGCAATAACAATAAGCTAAGCATTCAAATATACAACATAAGCAATTAATAAATAATAACAAGAAATATATATGTATGAGACTCACCGAATAACGTAACTGTCACTTTGGCTTAAAATATACAGAATTTTTAGACAAAAATGGTGCATCTTCTAAATGTGGCTGCTTCTGCTGCTGCTGCTGCTGCTGCTGCTGCTCATCAACCAAATTTGTTGAAGCTAATCATCTCCTTCATATCTGACTCCAATAAATAACAATAACAATAACAATAATAATAATAATAATAATATCCCGTTAAATGAGTATTTAATACAGGCTAAATCTTCTAGTAGAATTATCAATTTACTCCAGATGATTATCCATCAAAAGCCTGAACAACACCAGTTAGAGATAAAGTTTATTATTAAACATCATCAGCAATAAACAATCCACAATCCACAATCCACAATCAACAACGAAGCAAGCACACGGCCAAACCAACTGAGTATGAGTAATAAAAATCCATATATATATTAATGAGTGTTAATCGATTATGGATAAATTATTGATTACTTGTGTCCTACACCACAACCAATGGGAGAATAGATTCAACATTGATGTGCAGACATGCGCACAATCAGACTCACACACAAGTCGTTTACATAGTGGATTACGTGTCTAAATTACATTCAATAAACATAAAAAACCATAGATGAATGGGCTTACTAAAACTATACACAATGCAATACATTACAATACAATGAAAAATGCAATCCACACAGACACACACATGCTTATGCATAAGCATAAGTATCTCCTTCTCATTCACTCACTCACATATATTTTCCCTAATTCACTGTCTCATTTAATCATTACTCATCAGTCCACACTCACCAATCAATCACCACTCATCATCAGACATCATCACAGTAGTTCCATACAGTCAGACAGACCATGTTGTCGTTTGTGAGTCGGACTAGGAAGGGCACTGTCACTGGTCGGTGTTGTGAATTGGACCAAGTGCTCAAGTGACACGAAACGCTCTGAGAATATGCACACTCTCACCTGGTGGTTGCGGTGTGATCCGACTGATCGTGAACAAGTATCATGTGGGTCGGACTCGATCCCACGCCCCTCTCACACTGCAGCACAGATCCAACGCCTTACAACACTCGACTAAACGAAAAATGATAGGAACTGCACAAAACTAATTCATCAACATCAACACCAACATTCCATTTCACCTTCATTCAAATAAAATACACCATTCCGGACAACACTACTCAATACTCACTACCCAATAATCACTACTCACTACACACTATACAATACAACACAATACAATACAATATACAATCCACACAGACACACACATGCTTATGCTTATGCATAAGCATGTGTGTCTCCTTTTCATTCACTCACTCACCACACTCACCACACTCACCACACTCACCATCAATCACCACTCATCATCAGACATCATCACAGTAGTTCCATGCAATCAGACAGACCATGTTGTCGTCTGTGAGTCGGACTAGGAAGGGCACTTGTCACTGGTCGGTGTTGTGAATTGGACCAAGTGCTCAAGTGACACGAAACGCTCTGAGAATATGCACACTCTCACCTGGTGGTTGCCGTGTGATCCGACTGATCGTGAACAAGTATCATGTGGGTCGGACTCGATCCCACGCCCCTCTCACACTGCAGCACAGATCCAACGCCTTACAACACTCGACTAAACGAAAAATGATAGGAACTGCACAAAACTAATTCATCAACATCAACACCAACATTCCATTTCACCTTCATTCAAATAAAATACACCATTCCGGACAACACTACTCAATACTCACTACCCAATAATCACTACTCACTACACACTATACAATACAACACAATACAATACAATATACAATCCACACAGACACACACATGCTTATGCATAAGCATAAGTATCTCCTTCTCATTCACTCACTCACTCACTCACACACTCACCCACACTCACCACACTCACCAATCAATCACCACTCATCATCAGACATCATCACAGTAGTTCCATGCAATCAGACAGACCATGTTGTCGTCTGTGAGTCGGACTAGGAAGGGCTCTGTCACTGGTCGGTGTTGTGAATTGGACCAAGTGCTCAAGTGACACGAAACGCTCTGAGAATATGCACACTCTCACCTGGTGGTTGCCATGTGATCCGACTGATCGTGAACAAGTATCATGTGGGTCGGACTCGATCCCACGCCCCTCTCACACTGCAGCACAGATCCAACGCCTCACAACACTCGACTAAACGAAAATGATAGGAACTGCACAAAACTAATTCATCAACATCAACACCAACATTCCATTTCACCTTCATTCAAATAAAATACACCATTCCGGACAACACTACTCAATACTCACTACCCAATAATCACTACTCACTACACGCTATACAATACACACGAACGCTTATGTATATGCACTATCAACAAGGAATCATATCACATGGCACTCATCGAATAGACTTAGATAAAACATTTAGTCAATTATCAAGTGACTTAATACGAAGAAACAATCACTACAGCAATAACAATAAGCTAAGCATTCAAATATACAACATAAGCAATTAATAAATAATAACAAGAAATATATATGTATGAGACTCACCGAATAACGTAACTGTCACTTTGGCTTAAAATATACAGAATTTTTAGACAAAAATGGTGCATCTTCTAAATGTGGCTGCTTCTGCTGCTGCTGCTGCTGCTGCTGCTGCTGCTGCTGCTGCTGCTGCTCATCAACCAAATTTGTTGAAGCTAATCATCTCCTTCATATCTGACTCCAATAAATAACAATAACAATAACAATAACAATAATAATAATAATAATATCCCGTTAAATGAGTATTTAATACAGGCTAAATCTTCTAGTAGAATTATCAATTTACTCCAGATGATTATCCATCAAAAGCCTGAACAACACCAGTTAGAGATAAAGTTTATTATTAAACATCATCAGCAATAAACAATCCACAATCCACAATCCACAATCCACAACGAAGCAAGCACACGGCCAAACCAACTGAGTATGAGTAATAAAAATCCATATATATATTAATGAGTGTTAATCGATTATGGATAAATTATTGATTACTTGTGTCCTACACCACAACCAATGGGAGAATAGATTCAACATTGATGTGCAGACATGCGCACAATCAGACTCACACACAAGTCGTTTACATAGTGGATTACGTGTCTAAATTACATTCAATAAACATAAAAAACCATAGATGAATGGGCTTACTAAAACTATACACAATGCAATACATTACAATACAATGAAAAATGCAATCCACACAGACACACACAGGCTTATGCAAAAGCATTAGCATCTCCTTCTCATTCACTCAGTCACATATATTTTCCCTAATTCACTGTCTCATTTAATCATTACTCATCAGTCCACACTCACCAATCAATCACCACTCATCATCAGACATCATCACAGTAGTTCCATACAGTCAGACAGACCATGTTGTCGTCTGTGAGTCGGACTAGGAAGGGCTCTGTCACTGGTCGGTGTTGTGAATTGGACCAAGTGCTCAAGTGACACGAAACGCTCTGAGAATATGCACACTCTCACCTGGTGGTTGCGGTGTGATCCGACTGATCGTGAACAAGTATCATGTGGGTCGGACTCAATCCCACGCCCCTCTCACACTGCAGCACAGATCCAACGCCTTACAACACTCGACTAAACGAAAAATGATAGGAACTGCACAAAACTAATTCATCAACATCAACACCAACATTCCATTTCACCTTCATTCAAATAAAATACACCATTCCGGACAACACTACTCAATACTCACTACCCAATAATCACTACTCACTACACACTATACAATACAACACAATACAATACAATATACAATCCACACAGACACACACATGCTTATGCATAAGCATAAGTATCTCCTTCTCATTCACTCACTCCCTCACACACTCACCACACTCACCACACTCACCAATCAATCACCACTCATCATCAGACATCATCACAGTAGTTCCATGCAATCAGACAGACCATGTTGTCGTCTGTGAGTCGGACTAGGAAGGGCTCTGTCACTGGTCGGTGTTGTGAATTGGACCAAGTGCTCAAGTGACACGAAACGCTCTGAGAATATGCACACTCTCACCTGGTGGTTGCCGTGTGATCCGACTGATCGTGAACAAGTATCATGTGGGTCGGACTCGATCCCACGCCCCTCTCACACTGCAGCACAGATCCAACGCCTTTACAACACTCGACTAAACGAAAAATGATAGGAACTGCACAAAACTAATTCATCAACATCAACACCAACATTCCATTTCACCTTCATTCAAATAAAATACACCATTCCGGACAACACTACTCAATACTCACTACCCAATAATCACTACTCACTACACACTATACAATACAACACAATACAATACAATATACAATCCACACAGACACACACATGCTTATGCATAAGCATAAGTATCTCCTTCTCATTCACTCACTCACTCACACACTCACCACACTCACCACACTCACCAATCAATCACCACTCATCATCAGACATCATCACAGTAGTTCCATGCAATCAGACAGACCATGTTGTCGTCTGTGAGTCGGACTAGGAAGGGCTCTGTCACTGGTCGGTGTTGTGAATTGGACCAAGTGCTCAAGTGACACGAAACGCTCTGAGAATATGCACACTCTCACCTGGTGGTTGCCGTGTGATCCGACTGATCGTGAACAAGTATCATGTGGGTCGGACTCGATCCCACGCCCCTCTCACACTGCAGCACAGATCCAACGCCTTACAACACTCGACTAAACGAAAAATGATAGGAACTGCACAAAACTAATTCATCAACATCAACACCAACATTCCATTTCACCTTCATTCAAATAAAATACACCATTCCGGACAACACTACTCAATACTCACTACCCAATAATCACTACTCACTACACACTATACAATACAACACAATACAATACAATATACAATCCACACAGACACACACATGCTTATGCATAAGCATAAGTATCTCCTTCTCATTCACTCACTCACTCACTCACACACTCACCACACTCACCACACTCACCAATCAATCACCACTCATCATCAGACATCATCACAGTAGTTCCATGCAATCAGACAGACCATGTTGTCGTCTGTGAGTCGGACTAGGAAGGGCTCTGTCACTGGTCGGTGTTGTGAATTGGACCAAGTGCTCAAGTGACACGAAACGCTCTGAGAATATGCACACTCTCACCTGGTGGTTGCCATGTGATCCGACTGATCGTGAACAAGTATCATGTGGGTCGGACTCGATCCCACGCCCCTCTCACACTGCAGCACAGATCCAACGCCTTACAACACTCGACTAAACGAAAAATGATAGGAACTGCACAAAACTAATTCATCAACATCAACACCAACATTCCATTTCACCTTCATTCAAATAAAATACACCATTCCGGACAACACTACTCAATACTCACTACCCAATAATCACTACTCACTACACACTATACAATACAACACAATACAATACAATATACAATCCACACAGACACACACATGCTTATGCATAAGCATAAGTATCTCCTTCTCATTCACTCACTCACTCACTCACACACTCACCACACTCACCACACTCACCATCAATCACCACTCATCATCAGACATCATCACAGTAGTTCCATGCAATCAGACAGACCATGTTGTCGTCTGTGAGTCGGACTAGGAAGGGCTCTGTCACTGGTCGGTGTTGTGAATTGGACCAAGTGCTCAAGTGACACGAAACGCTCTGAGAATATGCACACTCTCACCTGGTGGTTGCCGTGTGATCCGACTGATCGTGAACAAGTATCATGTGGGTCGGACTCGATCCCACGCCCCTCTCACACTGCAGCACAGATCCAACGCCTTACAACACTCGACTAAACGAAAAATGATAGGAACTGCACAAAACTAATTCATCAACATCAACACCAACATTCCATTTCACCTTCATTCAAATAAAATACACCATTCCGGACAACACTACTCAATACTCACTACCCAATAATCACTACTCACTACACACTATACAATACAACACAATACAATACAATATACAATCCACACAGACACACACATGCTTATGCATAAGCATAAGTATCTCCTTCTCATTCACTCACTCACTCACTCACACACTCACCACACTCACCAATCATCATCAGACATCATCACAGTAGTTCCTTGCAATCAGACAGACCATGTTGTCGTCTGTGAGTCGGACTAGGAAGGGCTCTGTCACTGGTCGGTGTTGTGAATTGGACCAAGTGCTCAAGTGACACGAAACGCTCTGAGAATATGCACACTCTCACCTGGTGGTTGCCGTGTGATCCGACTGATCGTGAACAAGTATCATGTGGGTCGGACTCGATCCCACGCCCCTCTCACACTGCAGCACAGATCCAACGCCTCACAACACTCGACTAAACGAAAAATGATAGGAACTGCACAAAACTAATTCATCAACATCAACACCAACATTCCATTTCACCTTCATTCAAATAAAATACACCATTCCGGACAACACTACTCAATACTCACTACCCAATAATCACTACTCACTACACACTATACAATACAACACAATACAATACAATATACAATCCACACAGACACACACATGCTTATGCATAAGCATAAGTATCTCCTTCTCATTCACTCACTCACTCCACTCACCCCACTCACCACACTCACCACACTCACCAATCAATCACCACTCATCATCAGACATCATCACAGTAGTTCCATGCAATCAGACAGACCATGTTGTCGTCTGTGAGTCGGACTAGGAAGGGCTCTGTCACTGGTCGGTGTTGTGTGAATTGGACCAAGTGCTCAAGTGACACGAAACGCTCTGAGAATATGCACACTCTCACCTGGTGGTTGCCATGTGATCCGACTGATCGTGAACAAGTATCATGTGGGTCGGACTCGATCCCACGCCCCTCTCACACTGCAGCACAGATCCAACGCCTTACAACACTCGACTAAACGAAAAAATGATAGGAACTGCACAAAACTAATTCATCAACATCAACACCAACATTCCATTTCACCTTCATTCAAATAAAATACACCATTCCGGACAACACTACTCAATACTCACTACCCAATAATCACTACTCACTACACGCTATACAATACACACGAACGCTTATGTATATGCACTATCAACAAGGAATCATATCACATGGCACTCACCGAATAGACTTAGATAAAACATTTAGTCAATTATCGAGTGACTTAATACGAAGAAACAATCACTACAGCAATAACAATAGGCTAAGCATTCAAATATACAATATAACGAATTAATAAATAATAACAAGAAATATATATGTATGAGACTCACCGAATAACGTAACTGTCACTTTGGCTTAAAATATACAGAATTTTTAGACAAAAATGGTGCATCTTCTAAATGTGGCTGCTTCTGCTGCTGCTGCTGCTGCTGCTCATCAACCAAATTTGTTGAAGCTAATCATCTCCTTCATATCTGACTCCAATAAATAACAATAACAATAACAATAATAATAATAATAATATCCCGTTAAATGAGTATTTAATACAGGCTAAATCTTCTAGTAGAATTATCAATTTACTCCAGATGATTATCCATCAAAAGCCTGAACAACACCAGTTAGAGATAAAGTTTATTATTAAACATCATCAGCAATAAACAATCCACAATCCACAATCCACAATCAACAACGAAGCAAGCACACGGCCAAACCAACTGAGTATGAGTAATAAAAATCCATATATATATTAATGAGTGTTAATCGATTATGGATAAATTATTGATTACTTGTGTCCTACACCACAACCAATGGGAGAATAGATTCAACATTGATGTGCAGACATGCGCACAATCAGACTCACACACAAGTCGTTTACATAGTGGATTACGTGTCTAAATTACATTCAATAAACATAAAAAACCATAGATGAATGGGCTTACTAAAACTATACACAATGCAATACATTACAATACAATGAAAAAATGCAATCCACACAGACACACACAGGCTTATGCAAAAGCATTAGCATCTCCTTCTCATTCACTCAGTCACATATATTTTCCCTAATTCACTGTCTCATTTAATCATTACTCATCAGTCCACACTCACCAATCAATCACCACTCATCATCAGACATCATCACAGTAGTTCCATACAGTCAGACAGACCATGTTGTCGTTTGTGAGTCGGACTAGGAAGGGCACTGTCACTGGTCGGTGTTGTGAATTGGACCAAGTGCTCAAGTGACACGAAACGCTCTGAGAATATGCACACGCACACCTGGTGGTTGCCGTGTGATCCGACTGATCGTGAACAAGTATCATGTGGGTCGGACTCGATCCCACGCCCCTCTCACACTGCAGCACAGATCCAACGCCTTACAACACTCGACTAAACGAAAAATGATAGGAACTGCACAAAACTAATTCATCAACATCAACACCAACATTCCATTTCACCTTCATTCAAATAAAATACACCATTCCGGACAACACTACTCAATACTCACTACCCAATAATCACTACTCACTACACACTATACAATACAACACAATACAATACAATATACAATCCACACAGACACACACATGCTTATGCATAAGCATAAGTATCTCCTTCTCATTCACTCACTCACTCACACACTCACCACACTCACCAATCATCATCAGACATCATCACAGTAGTTCCATGCAGTCAGACAGACCATGTTGTCGTTTGTGAGTCGGACTAGGAAGGGCACTGTCACTGGTCGGTGTTGTGAATTGGACCAAGTGCTCAGGTGACACGAAACGCTCTGAGAATATGCACACTCTCACCTGGTGGTTGCCGTGTGATCCGACTGATCGTGAACAAGTATCATGTGGGTCGGACTCGATCCCACGCCCCTCTCACACTGCAGCACAGATCCAACGCCTCACAACACTCGACTAAACGAAAATGATAGGAACTGCACAAAACTAATTCATCAACATCAACACCAACATTCCATTTCACCTTCATTCAAATAAAATACACCATTCCGGACAACACTACTCAATACTCACTACCCAATAATCACTACTCACTACACGCTATACAATACACACGAACGCTTATGTATATGCACTATCAACAAGGAATCATATCACATGGCACTCATCGAATAGACTTAGATAAAACATTTAGTCAATTATCAAGTGACTTAATACGAAGAAACAATCACTACAGCAATAACAATAAGCTAAGCATTCAAATATACAACATAAGCAATTAATAAATAATAACAAGAAATATATATGTATGAGACTCACCGAATAACGTAACTGTCACTTTGGCTTAAAATATACAGAATTTTTAGACAAAAATGGTGCATCTTCTAAATGTGGCTGCTTCTGCTGCTGCTGCTGCTGCTGCTCATCAACCAAATTTGTTGAAGCTAATCATCTCCTTCATATCTGACTCCAATAAATAACAATAACAATAACAATAATAATAATAATAATATCCCGTTAAATGAGTATTTAATACAGGCTAAATCTTCTAGTAGAATTATCAATTTACTCCAGATGATTATCCATCAAAAGCCTGAACAACACCAGTTAGAGATAAAGTTTATTATTAAACATCATCAGCAATAAACAATCCACAATCCACAATCCACAATCAACAACGAAGCAAGCACACGGCCAAACCAACTGAGTATGAGTAATAAAAATCCATATATATATTAATGAGTGTTAATCGATTATGGATAAATTATTGATTACTTGTGTCCTACACCACAACCAATGGGAGAATAGATTCAACATTGATGTGCAGACATGCGCACAATCAGACTCACACACAAGTCGTTTACATAGTGGATTACGTGTCTAAATTACATTCAATAAACATAAAAAACCATAGATGAATGGGCTTACTAAAACTATACACAATGCAATACATTACAATACAATGAAAAATGCAATCCACACAGACACACACAGGCTTATGCAAAAGCATTAGCATCTCCTTCTCATTCACTCAGTCACATATATTTTCCCTAATTCACTGTCTCATTTAATCATTACTCATCAGTCCACACTCACCAATCAATCACCACTCATCATCAGACATCATCACAGTAGTTCCATACAGTCAGACAGACCATGTTGTCGTTGTGAGTCGGACTAGGAAGGGCACTGTCACTGGTCGGTGTTGTGAATTGGACCAAGTGCTCAAGTGACACGAAACGCTCTGAGAATATGCACACTCTCACCTGGTGGTTGCCGTGTGATCCGACTGATCGTGAACAAGTATCATGTGGGTCGGACTCGATCCCACGCCCCTCTCACACTGCAGCACAGATCCAACGCCTTACAACACTCGACTAAACGAAAAATGATAGGAACTGCACAAAACTAATTCATCAACATCAACACCAACATTCCATTTCACCTTCATTCAAATAAAATACACCATTCCGGACAACACTACTCAATACTCACTACCCAATAATCACTACTCACTACACACTATACAATACAACACAATACAATACAATATACAATCCACACAGACACACACATGCTTATGCATAAGCATAAGTATCTCCTTCTCATTCACTCACTCACTCACACACTCACCACACTCACCGATCAATCACCACTCATCATCAGACATCATCACAGTAGTTCCATGCAGTCAGACAGACCATGTTGTCGTCTGTGAGTCGGACTACGAAGGGCACTGTCACTGGTCGGTGTTGTGAATTGGACCAAGTGCTCAAGTGACACGAAACGCTCTGAGAATATGCACACTCTCACCTGGTGGTTGCCGTGTGATCCGACTGATCGTGAACAAGTATCATGTGGGTCGGACTCGATCCCACGCCCCTCTCACACTGCAGCACAGATCCAACGCCTTACAACACTCGACTAAACGAAAAATGATAGGAACTGCACAAAACTAATTCATCAACATCAACACCAACATTCCATTTCACCTTCATTCAAATAAAATACACCATTCCGGACAACACTACTCAATACTCACTACCCAATAATCACTACTCACTACACACTATACAATACAACACAATACAATACAATATACAATCCACACAGACACACACATGCTTATGCATAAGCATAAGTATCTCCTTCTCATTCACTCACTCACTCACTCACACTCACCACACTCACCACACTCACCAATCAATCACCACTCATCATCAGACATCATCACAGTAGTTCCATGCAGTCAGACAGACCATGTTGTCGTCTGTGAGTCGGACTAGGAAGGGCACTGTCACTGGTCGGTGTTGTGAATTGGACCAAGTGCTCAAGTGACACGGAACGCTCTGAGAATATGCACACTCTCACCTGGTGGTTGCCATGTGATCCGACTGATCGTGAACAAGTATCATGTGGGTCGGACTCGATCCCACGCCCCTCTCACACTGCAGCACAGATCCAACGCCTTACAACACTCGACTAAACGAAAAATGATAGGAACTGCACAAAACTAATTCATCAACATCAACATCAACATTCCATTTCACCTTCATTCAAATAAAATACACCATTCCGGACAACACTACTCAATACTCACTACCCAATAATCACTACTCACTACACACTATACAATACAACACAATACAATACAATATACAATCCACACAGACACACACATGCTTATGCATAAGCATAAGTATCTCCTTCTCATTCACTCACTCACTCACTCACACACTCACCACACTCACCACACTCACCAATCAATCACCACTCATCATCAGACATCATCACAGTAGTTCCTATGCAATCAGACAGACCATGTTGTCGTCTGTGAGTCGGACTAGGAAGGGCTCTGTCACTGGTCGGTGTTGTGAATTGGACCAAGTGCTCAAGTGACACGAAACGCTCTGAGAATATGCACACTCTCACCTGGTGGTTGCCATGTGATCCGACTGATCGTGAACAAGTATCATGTGGGTCGGACTCGATCCCACGCCCCTCTCACACTGCAGCACAGATCCAACGCCTTACAACACTCGACTAAACGAAAAATGATAGGAACTGCACAAAACTAATTCATCAACATCAACACCAACATTCCATTTCACCTTCATTCAAATAAAATACACCATTCCGGACAACACTACTCAATACTCACTACCCAATAATCACTACTCACTACACACTATACAATACAACACAATACAATACAATATACAATCCACACAGACACACACATGCTTATGCATAAGCATAAGTATCTCCTTCTCATTCACTCACCACTCACACACTCACCACACTCACCACCACCATCATCACCACTCATCATCAGACATCATCACAGTAGTTCCTTGCAATCAGACAGACCATGTTGTCGTCTGTGAGTCGGACTAGGAAGGGCTCTGTCACTGGTCGGTGTTGTGAATTGGACCAAGTGCTCAAGTGACACGAAACGCTCTGAGAATATGCACACTCTCACCTGGTGGTTGCCGTGTGATCCGACTGATCGTGAACAAGTATCATGTGGGTCGGACTCGATCCCACGCCCCTCTCACACTGCAGCACAGATCCAACGCCTTCACAACACCGACTAAACGAAAAATGATAGGAACTGCACAAAACTAATTCATCAACATCAACACCAACATTCCATTTCACCTTCATTCAAATAAAATACACCATTCCGGACAACACTACTCAATACTCACTACCCAATAATCACTACTCACTACACACTATACAATACAACACAATACAATACAATATACAATCCACACAGACACACACATGCTTATGCATAAGCATAAGTATCTCCTTCTCATTCACTCACTCACTCACTCACACACTCACCACACTCACCAATCATCATCAGACATCATCACAGTAGTTCCTTGCAATCAGACAGACCATGTTGTCGTCTGTGAGTCGGACTAGGAAGGGCTCTGTCACTGGTCGGTGTTGTGAATTGGACCAAGTGCTCAAGTGACACGAAACGCTCTGAGAATATGCACACTCTCACCTGGTGGTTGCGGTGTGATCCGACTGATCGTGAACAAGTATCATGTGGGTCGGACTCGATCCCACGCCCCTCTCACACTGCAGCACAGATCCAACGCCTCACAACACTCGACTAAACGAAAAATGATAGGAACTGCACAAAACTAATTCATCAACATCAACACCAACATTCCATTTCACCTTCATTCAAATAAAATACACCATTCCGGACAACACTACTCAATACTCACTACCCAATAATCACTACTCACTACACACTATACAATACAACACAATACAATACAATATACAATCCACACAGACACACACATGCTTATGCATAAGCATAAGTATCTCCTTCTCATTCACTCACTCACTCACTCACACACTCACCACACTCACCACACTCACCAATCAATCACCACTCATCATCAGACATCATCACAGTAGTTCCTTGCAATCAGACAGACCATGTTGTCCTCTGTGAGTCGGACTAGGAAGGGCTCTGTCACTGGTCGGTGTTGTGAATTGGACCAAGTGCTCAAGTGACACGAAACGCTCTGAGAATATGCACACTCTCACCTGGTGGTTGCCATGTGATCCGACTGATCGTGAACAAGTATCATGTGGGTCGGACTCGATCCCACGCCCCTCTCACACTGCAGCACAGATCCAACGCCTCACAACACTCGACTAAACGAAAAATGATAGGAACTGCACAAAACTAATTCATCAACATCAACACCAACATTCCATTTCACCTTCATTCAAATAAAATACACCATTCCGGACAACACTACTCAATACTCACTACCCAATAATCACTACTCACTACACGCTATACAATACACACGAACGCTTATGTATATGCACTATCAACAAGGAATCATATCACATGGCACTCATCGAATAGACTTAGATAAAACATTTAGTCAATTATCAAGTGACTTAATACGAAGAAACAATCACTACAGCAATAACAATAAGCTAAGCATTCAAATATACAACATAAGCAATTAATAAATAATAACAAGAAATATATATGTATGAGACTCACCGAATAACGTAACTGTCACTTTGGCTTAAAATATACAGAATTTTTAGACAAAAATGGTGCATCTTCTAAATGTGGCTGCTTCTGCTGCTGCTGCTGCTGCTGCTGCTGCTGCTGCTCATCAACCAAATTTGTTGAAGCTAATCATCTCCTTCATATCTGACTCCAATAAATAACAATAACAATAACAATAACAATAATAATAATAATAATAATATCCCGTTAAATGAGTATTTAATACAGGCTAAATCTTCTAGTAGAATTATCAATTTACTCCAGATGATTATCCATCAAAAGCCTGAACAACACCAGTTAGAGATAAAGTTTATTATTAAACATCATCAGCAATAAACAATCCACAATCCACAATCCACAACGAAGCAAGCACACGGCCAAACCAACTGAGTATGAGTAATAAAAATCCATATATATATTAATGAGTGTTAATCGATTATGGATAAATTATTGATTACTTGTGTCCTACACCACAACCAATGGGAGAATAGATTCAACATTGATGTGCAGACATGCGCACAATCAGACTCACACACAAGTCGTTTACATAGTGGATTACGTGTCTAAATTACATTCAATAAACATAAAAAACCATAGATGAATGGGCTTACTAAAACTATACACAATGCAATACATTACAATACAATGAAAAATGCAATCCACACAGACACACACAGGCTTATGCAAAAGCATTAGCATCTCCTTCTCATTCACTCAGTCAAATATATTTTCCCTAATTCACTGTCTCATTTAATCATTACTCATCAGTCCACACTCACCAATCAATCACCACTCATCATCAGACATCATCACAGTAGTTCCATACAGTCAGACAGACCATGTTGTCGTCTGTGAGTCGGACTAGGAAGGGCTCTGTCACTGGTCGGTGTTGTGAATTGGACCAAGTGCTCAAGTGACACGAAACGCTCTGAGAATATGCACACTCTCACCTGGTGGTTGCGGTGTGATCCGACTGATCGTGAACAAGTATCATGTGGGTCGGACTCGATCCCACGCCCCTCTCACACTGCAGCACAGATCCAACGCCTTACAACACTCGACTAAACGAAAAATGATAGGAACTGCACAAAACTAATTCATCAACATCAACACCAACATTCCATTTCACCTTCATTCAAATAAAATACACCATTCCGGACAACACTACTCAATACTCACTACCCAATAATCACTACTCACTACACACTATACAATACAACACAATACAATACAATATACAATCCACACAGACACACACATGCTTATGCATAAGCATAAGTATCTCCTTCTCATTCACTCACTCACTCACACACTCACCACACTCACCACACTCACCAATCAATCACCACTCATCATCAGACATCATCACAGTAGTTCCATGCAATCAGACAGACCATGTTGTCGTCTGTGAGTCGGACTAGGAAGGGCATCTGTCACTGGTCGGTGTTGTGAATTGGACCAAGTGCTCAAGTGACACGAAACGCTCTGAGAATATGCACACTCTCACCTGGTGGTTGCCATGTGATCCGACTGATCGTGAACAAGTATCATGTGGGTCGGACTCGATCCCACGCCCCTCTCACACTGCAGCACAGATCCAACGCCTTACAACACTCGACTAAACGAAAAATGATAGGAACTGCACAAAACTAATTCATCAACATCAACACCAACATTCCATTTCACCTTCATTCAAATAAAATACACCATTCCGGACAACACTACTCAATACTCACTACCCAATAATCACTACTCACTACACACTATACAATACAACACAATACAATACAATATACAATCCACACAGACACACACATGCTTATGCATAAGCATAAGTATCTCCTTCTCATTCACTCACTCACTCACTCACACACTCACCACACTCACCACACTCACCAATCAATCACCACTCATCATCAGACATCATCACAGTAGTTCCTTGCAATCAGACAGACCATGTTGTCGTCTGTGAGTCGGACTAGGAAGGGCTCTGTCACTGGTCGGTGTTGTGAATTGGACCAAGTGCTCAAGTGACACGAAACGCTCTGAGAATATGCACACTCTCACCTGGTGGTTGCCATGTGATCCGACTGATCGTGAACAAGTATCATGTGGGTCGGACTCGATCCCACGCCCCTCTCACACTGCAGCACAGATCCAACGCCTTACAACACTCGACTAAACGAAAAATGATAGGAACTGCACAAAACTAATTCATCAACATCAACACCAACATTCCATTTCACCTTCATTCAAATAAAATACACCATTCCGGACAACACTACTCAATACTCACTACCCAATAATCACTACTCACTACACACTATACAATACAACACAATACAATACAATATACAATCCACACAGACACACACATGCTTATGCATAAGCATAAGTATCTCCTTCTCATTCACTCACTCACTCACACACTCACCACACTCACCACACTCACCAATCATCATCAGACATCATCACAGTAGTTCCTTGCAATCAGACAGACCATGTTGTCGTCTGTGAGTCGGACTAGGAAGGGCTCTGTCACTGGTCGGTGTTGTGAATTGGACCAAGTGCTCAAGTGACACGAAACGCTCTGAGAATATGCACACTCTCACCTGGTGGTTGCCATGTGATCCGACTGATCTGTGAACAAGTATCATGTGGGTCGGACTCGATCCCACGCCCCTCTCACACTGCAGCACAGATCCAACGCCTTACAACACTCGACTAAACGAAAAATGATAGGAACTGCACAAAACTAATTCATCAACATCAACACCAACATTCCATTTCACCTTCATTCAAATAAAATACACCATTCCGGACAACACTACTCAATACTCACTACCCAATAATCACTACTCACTACACACTATACAATACAACACCAATACAATACAATATACAATCCACACAGACACACACATGCTTATGCATAAGCATAAGTATCTCCTTCTCATTCACTCACTCACTCACTCACACACTCCACCACACTCACCACACTCACCAATCAATCACCACTCATCTTC
>OX336424.1:975786-1001568 GCA_946903255.1 Schistosoma spindalis
CCACCGTCGAGGCGGGTGACCTTGAGACGCAAAGTGGCAGGTCACGTGAGCAATTGATTGGGCGCAATGCGCGTCGAGGCGAGTGACCTTGAGGCGCAAAACACCGGCTCACTCGCCCGTTTGTTCTGGAGAAATGAGCGTCGAGGCGGGTGACCTTGAGACGCAAAGTGGCAGGTCACGTGAGTAATTGATTGGGCGAAATGCGCGTCGGAGCAAGTGACCTTGAGGCGCAAAACACCGGCTCACTCGCCCGTTTGTTCTGGAGAAATGAGCGTCGAGGCGGGTGACCTTGAGACGCAAAGTGGCAGGTCACGTGAGTAATTGATTGGGCGAAATGCGCGTCGGGGCGAGTGACCTTGAGGCGCAAAACACCAGCTCACTCGCCCGTTTCTTCTGGAGAAATGAGCGTCGAGGCGGGTGACCTTGAGACGCAAAGTGGCAGGTCACGTGAGCAATTGACTGGGCGAAATGCGCGTCGAGGCGAGTGACCTTGAGGCGCAAAACACCAGCTCACTCGCCCGTTTCTTCTGGAGAAATGAGCGTCGAGGCGGGTGACCTTGAGACGCAAAGTGGCAGGTCACGTGAGCAATTGATTGGGCGAAACGCGCGTCGGAGCAAGTGACCTTGAGGCGCAAAACACCAGCTCACTCGCCCGTTTGTTCTGGAGAAATGAGCGTCGAGGCGGGTGACCTTGAGACGCAAAGTGGCAGGTCACGTGAGCAATTGATTGGGCGAAACGCGCGTCGGAGCAAGTGACCTTGAGGCGCAAAACACCAGCTCACTCGCCCGTTTGTTCTGGAGAAATGAGCGTCGAGGCGGGTGACCTTGAGACGCAAAGTGGCAGGTCACGTGAGCAATTGATTGGGCGAAATGCGCGTCGAGGCGAGTGACCTTGAGGCGCAAAACACCAGCTCACTCGCCCGTTTCTTCTGGAGAAATGAGCGTCGAGGCGGGTGACCTTGAGACGCAAAGTGGCAGGTCACGTGAGCAATTGATTGGGCGCAATGCGCGTCGAGGCGAGTGACCTTGAGGCGCAAAACACCAGCTCACTCGCCCGTTTCTTCTGGAGAAATGAGCGTCGAGGCGGGTGACCTTGAGACGCAAAGTGGCAGGTCACGTGAGCAATTGACTGGGCGAAATGCGCGTCGAGGCGAGTGACCTTGAGGCGCAAAACACCAGCTCACTCGCCCGTTTCTTCTGGAGAAATGAGCGTCGAGGCGGGTGACCTTGAGACGCAAAGTGGCAGGTCACGTGAGCAATTGATTGGGCGAAACGCGCGTCGGAGCAAGTGACCTTGAGGCGCAAAACACCAGCTCACTCGCCCGTTTGTTCTGGAGAAATGAGCGTCGAGGCGGGTGACCTTGAGACGCAAAGTGGCAGGTCACGTGAGCAATTGATTGGGCGCAATGCGCGTCGAGGCGAGTGACCTTGAGGCGCAAAACACCAGCTCACTCGCCCGTTTCTTCTGGAGAAATGAGCGTCGAGGCGGGTGACCTTGAGACGCAAAGTGGCAGGTCACGTGAGCAATTGACTGGGCGAAATGCGCGTCGAGGCGAGTGACCTTGAGGCGCAAAACACCAGCTCACTCGCCCGTTTCTTCTGGAGAAATGAGCGTCGAGGCGGGTGACCTTGAGACGCAAAGTGGCAGGTCACGTGAGCAATTGACTGGGCGAAATGCGCGTCGAGGCGAGTGACCTTGAGGCGCAAAACACCAGCTCACTCGCCCGTTTCTTCTGGAGAAATGAGCGTCGAGGCGGGTGACCTTGAGACGCAAAGTGGCAGGTCACGTGAGCAATTGATTGGGCGCAATGCGCGTCGAGGCGAGTGACCTTGAGGCGCAAAACACCAGCTCACTCGCCCGTTTGTTCTGGAGAAATGAGCGTCGAGGCGGGTGACCTTGAGACGCAAAGTGGCAGGTCACGTGAGCAATTGATTGGGCGCAATGCGCGTCGAGGCGAGTGACCTTGAGGCGCAAAACACCAGCTCACTCGCCCGTTTCTTCTGGAGAAATGAGCGTCGAGGCGGGTGACCTTGAGACGCAAAGTGGCAGGTCACGTGAGCAATTGATTGGGCGCAATGCGCGTCGAGGCGAGTGACCTTGAGGCGCAAAACACCAGCTCACTCGCCCGTTTGTTCTGGAGAAATGAGCGTCGAGGCGGGTGACCTTGAGACGCAAAGTGGCAGGTCACGTGAGCAATTGATTGGGCGCAATGCGCGTCGAGGCGAGTGACCTTGAGGCGCAAAACACCAGCTCACTCGCCCGTTTCTTCTGGAGAAATGAGCGTCGAGGCGGGTGACCTTGAGACGCAAAGTGGCAGGTCACGTGAGCAATTGATTGGGCGCAATGCGCGTCGAGGCGAGTGACCTTGAGGCGCAAAACACCAGCTCACTCGCCCGTTTCTTCTGGAGAAATGAGCGTCGAGGCGGGTGACCTTGAGACGCAAAGTGGCAGGTCACGTGAGCAATTGACTGGGCGAAATGCGCGTCGAGGCGAGTGACCTTGAGGCGCAAAACACCAGCTCACTCGCCCGTTTCTTCTGGAGAAATGAGCGTCGAGGCGGGTGACCTTGAGACGCAAAGTGGCAGGTCACGTGAGCAATTGATTGGGCGAAACGCGCGTCGGAGCAAGTGACCTTGAGGCGCAAAACACCAGCTCACTCGCCCGTTTGTTCTGGAGAAATGAGCGTCGAGGCGGGTGACCTTGAGACGCAAAGTGGCAGGTCACGTGAGCAATTGATTGGGCGAAATGCGCGTCGAGGCGAGTGACCTTGAGGCGCAAAACACCAGCTCACTCGCCCGTTTCTTCTGGAGAAATGAGCGTCGAGGCGGGTGACCTTGAGACGCAAAGTGGCAGGTCACGTGAGCAATTGACTGGGCGAAATGCGCGTCGAGGCGAGTGACCTTGAGGCGCAAAACACCAGCTCACTCGCCCGTTTCTTCTGGAGAAATGAGCGTCGAGGCGGGTGACCTTGAGACGCAAAGTGGCAGGTCACGTGAGCAATTGACTGGGCGAAATGCGCGTCGACGCAAGTGACCTTGAGGCGCAAAACACCAGCTCACTCGCCCGTTTCTTCTGGAGAAATGAGCGTCGAGGCGGGTGACCTTGAGACGCAAAGTGGCAGGTCACGTGAGCAATTGATTGGGCGCAATGCGCGTCGAGGCGAGTGACCTTGAGGCGCAAAACACCAGCTCACTCGCCCGTTTCTTCTGGAGAAATGAGCGTCGAGGCGGGTGACCTTGAGACGCAAAGTGGCAGGTCACGTGAGCAATTGATTGGGCGAAACGCGCGTCGGAGCAAGTGACCTTGAGGCGCAAAACACCAGCTCACTCGCCCGTTTGTTCTGGAGAAATGAGCGTCGAGGCGGGTGACCTTGAGACGCAAAGTGGCAGGTCACGTGAGCAATTGATTGGGCGAAACGCGCGTCGGAGCAAGTGACCTTGAGGCGCAAAACACCAGCTCACTCGCCCGTTTGTTCTGGAGAAATGAGCGTCGAGGCGGGTGACCTTGAGACGCAAAGTGGCAGGTCACGTGAGCAATTGATTGGGCGAAACGCGCGTCGGAGCAAGTGACCTTGAGGCGCAAAACACCAGCTCACTCGCCCGTTTGTTCTGGAGAAATGAGCGTCGAGGCGGGTGACCTTGAGACGCAAAGTGGCAGGTCACGTGAGCAATTGATTGGGCGAAATGCGCGTCGAGGCGAGTGACCTTGAGGCGCAAAACACCAGCTCACTCGCCCGTTTCTTCTGGAGAAATGAGCGTCGAGGCGGGTGACCTTGAGACGCAAAGTGGCAGGTCACGTGAGCAATTGACTGGGCGAAATGCGCGTCGAGGCGAGTGACCTTGAGGCGCAAAACACCAGCTCACTCGCCCGTTTCTTCTGGAGAAATGAGCGTCGAGGCGGGTGACCTTGAGACGCAAAGTGGCAGGTCACGTGAGCAATTGACTGGGCGAAATGCGCGTCGAGGCGAGTGACCTTGAGGCGCAAAACACCAGCTCACTCGCCCGTTTCTTCTGGAGAAATGAGCGTCGAGGCGGGTGACCTTGAGACGCAAAGTGGCAGGTCACGTGAGCAATTGACTGGGCGAAATGCGCGTCGAGGCGAGTGACCTTGAGGCGCAAAACACCAGCTCACTCGCCCGTTTCTTCTGGAGAAATGAGCGTCGAGGCGGGTGACCTTGAGACGCAAAGTGGCAGGTCACGTGAGCAATTGACTGGGCGAAATGCGCGTCGAGGCGAGTGACCTTGAGGCGCAAAACACCAGCTCACTCGCCCGTTTCTTCTGGAGAAATGAGCGTCGAGGCGGGTGACCTTGAGACGCAAAGTGGCAGGTCACGTGAGCAATTGATTGGGCGCAATGCGCGTCGAGGCGAGTGACCTTGAGGCGCAAAACACCAGCTCACTCGCCCGTTTCTTCTGGAGAAATGAGCGTCGAGGCGGGTGACCTTGAGACGCAAAGTGGCAGGTCACGTGAGCAATTGACTGGGCGAAATGCGCGTCGAGGCGAGTGACCTTGAGGCGCAAAACACCAGCTCACTCGCCCGTTTCTTCTGGAGAAATGAGCGTCGAGGCGGGTGACCTTGAGACGCAAAGTGGCAGGTCACGTGAGCAATTGACTGGGCGAAATGCGCGTCGAGGCGAGTGACCTTGAGGCGCAAAACACCAGCTCACTCGCCCGTTTCTTCTGGAGAAATGAGCGTCGAGGCGGGTGACCTTGAGACGCAAAGTGGCAGGTCACGTGAGCAATTGACTGGGCGAAATGCGCGTCGAGGCGAGTGACCTTGAGGCGCAAAACACCAGCTCACTCGCCCGTTTCTTCTGGAGAAATGAGCGTCGAGGCGGGTGACCTTGAGACGCAAAGTGGCAGGTCACGTGAGCAATTGACTGGGCGAAATGCGCGTCGAGGCGAGTGACCTTGAGGCGCAAAACACCAGCTCACTCGCCCGTTTCTTCTGGAGAAATGAGCGTCGAGGCGGGTGACCTTGAGACGCAAAGTGGCAGGTCACGTGAGCAATTGACTGGGCGAAATGCGCGTCGAGGCGAGTGACCTTGAGGCGCAAAACACCAGCTCACTCGCCCGTTTCTTCTGGAGAAATGAGCGTCGAGGCGGGTGACCTTGAGACGCAAAGTGGCAGGTCACGTGAGCAATTGATTGGGCGCAATGCGCGTCGAGGCGAGTGACCTTGAGGCGCAAAACACCAGCTCACTCGCCCGTTTCTTCTGGAGAAATGAGCGTCGAGGCGGGTGACCTTGAGACGCAAAGTGGCAGGTCACGTGAGCAATTGACTGGGCGAAATGCGCGTCGAGGCGAGTGACCTTGAGGCGCAAAACACCAGCTCACTCGCCCGTTTCTTCTGGAGAAATGAGCGTCGAGGCGGGTGACCTTGAGACGCAAAGTGGCAGGTCACGTGAGCAATTGACTGGGCGAAATGCGCGTCGACGCAAGTGACCTTGAGGCGCAAAACACCAGCTCACTCGCCCGTTTCTTCTGGAGAAATGAGCGTCGAGGCGGGTGACCTTGAGACGCAAAGTGGCAGGTCACGTGAGCAATTGACTGGGCGAAATGCGCGTCGAGGCGAGTGACCTTGAGGCGCAAAACACCAGCTCACTCGCCCGTTTCTTCTGGAGAAATGAGCGTCGAGGCGGGTGACCTTGAGACGCAAAGTGGCAGGTCACGTGAGCAATTGACTGGGCGAAATGCGCGTCGAGGCGAGTGACCTTGAGGCGCAAAACACCAGCTCACTCGCCCGTTTCTTCTGGAGAAATGAGCGTCGAGGCGGGTGACCTTGAGACGCAAAGTGGCAGGTCACGTGAGCAATTGACTGGGCGAAATGCGCGTCGAGGCGAGTGACCTTGAGGCGCAAAACACCAGCTCACTCGCCCGTTTGTTCTGGAGAAATGAGCGTCGAGGCGGGTGACCTTGAGACGCAAAGTGGCAGGTCACGTGAGCAATTGACTGGGCGAAATGCGCGTCGACGCAAGTGACCTTGAGGCGCAAAACACCAGCTCACTCGCCCGTTTCTTCTGGAGAAATGAGCGTCGAGGCGGGTGACCTTGAGACGCAAAGTGGCAGGTCACGTGAGCAATTGATTGGGCGCAATGCGCGTCGAGGCGAGTGACCTTGAGGCGCAAAACACCAGCTCACTCGCCCGTTTCTTCTGGAGAAATGAGCGTCGAGGCGGGTGACCTTGAGACGCAAAGTGGCAGGTCACGTGAGCAATTGACTGGGCGAAATGCGCGTCGAGGCGAGTGACCTTGAGGCGCAAAACACCAGCTCACTCGCCCGTTTCTTCTGGAGAAATGAGCGTCGAGGCGGGTGACCTTGAGACGCAAAGTGGCAGGTCACGTGAGCAATTGACTGGGCGAAATGCGCGTCGAGGCGAGTGACCTTGAGGCGCAAAACACCAGCTCACTCGCCCGTTTCTTCTGGAGAAATGAGCGTCGAGGCGGGTGACCTTGAGACGCAAAGTGGCAGGTCACGTGAGCAATTGATTGGGCGCAATGCGCGTCGAGGCGAGTGACCTTGAGGCGCAAAACACCAGCTCACTCGCCCGTTTCTTCTGGAGAAATGAGCGTCGAGGCGGGTGACCTTGAGACGCAAAGTGGCAGGTCACGTGAGCAATTGACTGGGCGAAATGCGCGTCGAGGCGGGTGACCTTGAGACGCAAAACACCAGCTCACTCGCCCGTTTGTTCTGGAGAAATGAGCGTCGAGGCGGGTGACCTTGAGACGCAAAGTGGCAGGTCACGTGAGCAATTGACTGGGCGAAATGCGCGTCGAGGCGAGTGACCTTGAGGCGCAAAACACCAGCTCACTCGCCCGTTTCTTCTGGAGAAATGAGCGTCGAGGCGGGTGACCTTGAGACGCAAAGTGGCAGGTCACGTGAGCAATTGATTGGGCGCAATGCGCGTCGAGGCGAGTGACCTTGAGGCGCAAAACACCAGCTCACTCGCCCGTTTCTTCTGGAGAAATGAGCGTCGAGGCGGGTGACCTTGAGACGCAAAGTGGCAGGTCACGTGAGCAATTGATTGGGCGAAATGCGCGTCGACGCAAGTGACCTTGAGGCGCAAAACACCAGCTCACTCGCCCGTTTCTTCTGGAGAAATGAGCGTCGAGGCGGGTGACCTTGAGACGCAAAGTGGCAGGTCACGTGAGCAATTGACTGGGCGAAATGCGCGTCGACGCAAGTGACCTTGAGGCGCAAAACACCAGCTCACTCGCCCGTTTCTTCTGGAGAAATGAGCGTCGAGGCGGGTGACCTTGAGACGCAAAGTGGCAGGTCACGTGAGCAATTGATTGGGCGAAATGCGCGTCGAGGCGAGTGACCTTGAGGCGCAAAACACCAGCTCACTCGCCCGTTTGTTCTGGAGAAATGAGCGTCGAGGCGGGTGACCTTGAGACGCAAAGTGGCAGGTCACGTGAGCAATTGATTGGGCGAAACGCGCGTCGGAGCAAGTGACCTTGAGGCGCAAAACACCAGCTCACCCGCCCGTTTGTTCTGGAGAAATGAGCGTCGAAGCGGGTGACCTTGAGACGCGAAAGTGGCAGGTCACGTGAGCAATTGATTGGGCGAAATGAGCATCGACGCGGGTGACTCAGAGACGCAAAACACCAGCTCACCCGACCGTTTGTTCTGGAGAAATGAGCGTCGAAGCGGGTGACCTTGAGACGCGAAATGGCAGGTCACGTGAGCAATTGATTGGGCGAAATGAGCATCGACGCGGGTGACTCACAGACGCAAAACACCAGCTCACCCGACCGTTTGTTCTGGAGAAATGAGCGTCGAAGCGGGTGACCTTGAGACGCGAAGTGGCAGGTCACGTGAGCAATTGATTGGGCGAAATGAGCATCGACGCGGGTGACCTCAGGACGCAAAACACCAGCTCACTCGACCGTTTGTTCTGGAGAAATGAGCGTCGAGGCGGGTGACCTTGAGACGCGAAAGTGGCAGGTCACGTGAGCAATTGATTGGGCGAAATGAGCATCGACGCGGGTGACTCACAGACGCAAAACACCAGCTCACTCGACCCGTTTGTTCTGGAGAAATGAGCGTCGAAGCGGGTGACCTTGAGACGCGAAATGGCAGGTCACGTGAGCAATTGATTGGGCGAAATGAGCATCGACGCGGGTGACTCACAGACGCAAAACACCAGCTCACTCGACCGTTCTGTTCTGGAGAAATGAGCGTCGAAGCGGGTGACCTTGAGACGCGAAATGGCAGGTCACGTGAGCAATTGATTGGGCGAAATGAGCATCGACGCGGGTGACTCACAGACGCAAAACACCAGCTCACTCGACCCGTTTGTTCTGGAGAAATGAGCGTCGAAGCGGGTGACCTTGAGACGCGAAATGGCAGGTCACGTGAGCAATTGATTGGGCGAAATGAGCATCGACGCGGGTGACTCACAGACGCAAAACACCAGCTCACTCGACCGTTTGTTCTGGAGAAATGAGCGTCGAAGCGGGTGACCTTGAGACGCGAAATGGCAGGTCACGTGACCAATTGATTGGGCGAAATGAGCATCGACGCGGGTGACTCACAGACGCAAAACACCAGCTCACTCGACCCTCTGTTCTGGAGAAATGAGCGTCGAAGCGGGTGACCTTGAGACGCGAAATAGCAGGTCACGTGACCAATTGATTGGGCGAAATGAGCATCGACGCGGGTGACTCACAGACGCAAAACACCAGCTCACTCGACCCTCTGTTCTGGAGAAATGAGCGTCGAAGCGGGTGACCTTGAGACGCGAAATAGCAGGTCACGTGACCAATTGATTGGGCGAAATGAGCATCGACGCGGGTGACTCACAGACGCAAAAACACCAGCTCACTCGACCCTCTGTTCTGGAGAAATGAGCGTCGAAGCGGGTGACCTTGAGACGCGAAATAGCAGGTCACGTGACCAATTGATTGGGCGAAATGAGCATCGACGCGGGTGACTCACAGACGCAAAACACCAGCTCACTCGACCCTCTGTTCTGGAGAAATGAGCGTCGAAGCGGGTGACCTTGAGACGCGAAATAGCAGGTCACGTGACCAATTGATTGGGCGAAATGAGCATCGACGCGGGTGACTCACAGACGCGAAACACCAGCTCACTCGACCCTCTGTTCTGGAGAAATGAGCGTCGAAGCGGGTGACCTTGAGACGCGAAATAGCAGGTCACGTGACCAATTGATTGGGCGAAATGAGCATCGACGCGGGTGACTCACAGACGCAAAACACCAGCTCACTCGACCCTCTGTTCTGGAGAAATGAGCGTCGAATCGGGTGACCTTGAGACGCGAAATGGCAGGTCACGTGACCAATTGATTGGGCGAAATGAGCATCGACGCGGGTGACTCACAGACGCAAAACACCAGCTCACTCGACCCTCTGTTCTGGAGAAATGAGCGTCGAAGCGGGTGACCTTGAGACGCGAAATAGCAGGTCACGTGACCAATTGATTGGGCGAAATGAGCATCGACGCGGGTGACTCACAGACGCAAAACACCAGCTCACTCGACCCTCTGTTCGGGAGAAATGACCGTGTGCATCTCTGCATGTGTGCATTTTTATTTTTTGAATGAAAATAGCTACAAACTTTGTCTATTTAATGTTTACACAATTGAACATCTCTCTCTCTCATTCTGTCATAATCACAATATTCAGTTTACTGAAATACTATCAACTAACAGAAATTCATTCTAACAGGTAGCCTTAATTGCCTGCTAATTGTTATGATTTGATGTCCGGCTTACGATCACGTGACTTATACACCAATCAGAATACGGTTTATACGAATATTCGCACTATGACATGACCAATGAAGTTCAACCGGTCTGAGCAGTCTAGCGTCCTATTGGGTCCTACGTCCTTCTAACCCGTCCTCTTGAGTCCAGAACACAATACCAGCTTCTGAATCAACCAAATCGAACCAAATCATTTATTTCAGACATACTCGGTTTATATATCAATCAGACAGATCACAATGTATCATAAAATAGAAACTAACATGTGTACAGAAATAGGCCAAAAAGTGGCTGTGAATGTGGGAGACAGTAATTAATAAACTGAGCATAATTAAGGGACAGTAAATCGTACAACAAAACATTATAGGTCAAAGTGAAGCTTATGATAAGGGAAATATAAATATACATAATCTAACTATTAAATAATTACACCGTAAGAATATATAGATAATATTAGTCAATTAATGTCTCAGAAGTTACTCGTGATTTAATCTTCGCTCGAATATAACACTAATGAAGAGTTCGTTATTTAGACGAAATATCTATTCAGAGTTTCTATGTGTTCCAATGGATATTCCAACTGATATGAATCGTCTACAAATGGAATGATTCACCATAGATTATCATTCATCTCACATCAATCTGATGATGATATACACTATGGTTCATGTCGGATTTCAATTGATCCTTTACATTCATCATTCTGATTTGGTTAATTTGAGGCAACAGAGTGAGAGAGAGAGGAAAGGTAAAATCAGGATGACATAGTAATTCATTCATAGTAATTATAGATTATTTATTAATGAATAAACAATCGTACCAGAATAACAATCAATATGGATACAGAATGGAAACTTTTAAAGTAGAAGAAAAAAATAGACAATCCAATATGAATCCATGATGTAATCATCAATGAAGAGAAATCTTATTATGTAATGATAAGAGTTTTTAAATGATCAAAGAAGTGAACGATCAATATGGATTGATTCTATGTTGGATGTGTAGTGATCTACTTTTATCAACAGAACGCAATTGGTGTAATGGAACTAATTCCTATTACAACCAATTGTACCAGTGATTGTTTTATTGTACTTGTTTATTGAACTGTACCAAAAGACATTCTTCCTTCCGTTGATTGTGACCATGTACGCGCTTACATTTGCTCAGTGAATCCGCTTGTACTCCTTGGCACGATCTCGGTATTCTTTCGATATCACGACATCGCCAACAAATACATATCGACTGCAGCCATCATATACCTTCTAATATAGGCCGACAGGGATCCCATTGGTTAACTGGCACGCGGTCTTAATCTAGTGGTGTTCATAGTCGACCGCGACATGACACCACGCTACAAATGTATGAAATAGTATTCTAGTGCCTAATTGAAAATAACTTTATAAAAGTTTCTAGAAAACTTGAGAATGATTGTTTATTGATTAATTTGAATGATTCCACACACACGTTTATTAGTCAAGAGATCTTCATGCTAATTAATATTTCACTTTATCAACATCATCTACAAGGCGACTACTGGTTAGGATGTAATGCTGTTAGAATAAGTGGAAACAAAACAGGAATGGTCGAACAATTTCGCATATATACATATATATCTATTACGAATTCATTGCATATTTCATTCTATCCATTTCAACTGGTAACAGTCTAAATTGGCAGTTAATCTGAACCAACCAATTTTTACATAATTGAGTGTTTGACTCATTTCTGTTCAGTTTTATTTCATGTATCAACCAATAGATCAGTAGATGTAACAACTGAGGTTATTCAATGTTTTCAGTGTTTAATCACTATGTTACATCCAGCGCTTTCAGTCATTCTCCTCGTTCTAGTGACTGCCTAGTTATGATTGATCACCTTCTGTGTTTGATTAAGATGTTTACCTATTACCTAATAATAGTCTCTGTAGTACTGTTTAATGCACAGCATTGATCGAATACAGTCAATTAACACGATTGACACATGCTCGACTATTAGTTCCATCAGGATAATGAATTTTCCATTGAATGAAGAATTTTTCGAAATTATTGAGTTTCGTCATTTACTTCATAGCATGACCATAGTTATAAAACCATTGAAAACCAGAGAACCCTATACAAATGTTTCTTCAACAGCTCATTAGCAGTGAACCGCCACTACCACACCAGGGATCGAACCCAGGAGCTTTGAGTTCATATAATGAGCCCTTAACTTTTATATGACAAAGTTTGCTTCTAGTGTTTCGAATTCCTATCCTCAATCAACTCGTAATATTGTCAATCCATCTTCTTAGGAAAAACTGCCTCACACTCAATAAACTCTGCTTCTTCATCAGTAACAAACCAGTTTCCAATATTGTGAAATAACTTCCACTGTTGTCATATTCTTTTCAACTGGATGATTTATTTGTAAGATTTCCATTATCATTCTCTTTCAACGATTCCAACATGACACAGAGGATCATTCTACAATGCATTTCGTAAAATACAAATCTTTCAACTAACAGATTCTAACATACACAATCACAAGTTAAATCACATTATATACATTAAACATATTCAGTGTAATGTTTAGCAATTATGAATTACGATGCATCATGGATCTCATCACGCTGGTTATCATTTCAGAAATAAATGTGTTCTTTTTCGTCTAGATATTCAACATTCTCATACTGTATACGTTGTGATTATCCATTAGGTTTTTAATTGTCAGTCTGTTGCGAGTTATATCATGCTCAGGGACTCCTCAGCTGTGCCCATCCACGAGCTCGCACATGGGATTCGAACGCAAGACCACTGGTCTGGCGCACGAACGTTTGACCTCTACATCACTGAGCCGCTAATTGACCGTGTGAATGTCTAACTCCAACCAATCCACATTATCTCTCCACTGTCCACAACTGTCTTCAGTGAATCAATTCCTCTACAACAGACACGGTTGAATTGCACTGACCACAGCTCCTCACTCAGTAGTAGTAATAGTAGAAGTAGTAGTTGGTCATACATTACTCAGATTACTTAATAAACACACCTCTGACTATTTTGTCACCGTAACTAAGGTTACATAACTATACATAAGATCCTTTACTAAATTATGAAAACCAAATGGAAGATCACAATAACAGGCGATAGAATATCGAAAGTTGTCCATCTTTGTAGACACGCACATAAACACACACATACACATACACACAAACAGTGTGTGCATTCTACTCAACATGTTTTAATGTCTGGCTTAATCATGTTCATTCGACAACTATGAACTATGATTCTGATATTCATTATATTCAGTCTGTAAATGACAGAATTTTTCCCTTGAATAAAAATCAATACAAACTTCTTGATCCCTGGGAATCTTAGCTGTTTTCAAAGGTTCTACAAAACACAAAAGATCTGAATGGATAAGAGAATTTTTATGATAAAAGTTAGTTTATTTATTAAGATTCATGTTTACCCTTAAGATTCGGTTCGGTAGTGTGTTCAACGTGTTACACAAAGTTAGTCATTGTTCAATGAAGAGAATAAAACACATTGTTCTATATTTTCTAAAGTTTGAAATGATCCTACTGAAGTACCCTGACTCATGAAAACATTTTCAAAGTTATCTAAGCTATTGATTGACGACAGTTTACAGAAACTATTCAGGAATTCCAACAAGCATTAGAAGAGGTTTCGTGGATATTGTGATCATTTTTTGATGGTTGACATCATGAAGCAATTGAAGTTAGATCACCATGGAAAACCTGGAAGCACTAAATGAATTCAAGATTGAATAATGGCTGAATAACTCAATTCTACACAAAGTAGAAGGTGACAATATTGTCCATAACATCAGTAAACTCTTTTAGATTAGATCGTCCAGTACCGAGAACTTAGCAACACGCAAGAACATTCAGTTGGACTGCAAACATATTCTGTCTTTTCAAAAACATGAACATATTCAAATTCTTCTTAATTAATTTTACTACTAAGAACATTGATTGATTCATTCGGATAATAACATACGAACTTGTCTTTTCACAATGATGAATGTTGGCTGTCAGTGGAATTTAGGACCAACCATCAACCACCAACCAGCCACCTCAAATTCTATACGTCACTCACCTGCGAAACGAAAACCTTGTTGTTCGAATGATATTGACAGAGGGGTTGTCAAAGGGTGTGAATAAAATGTTTTCTGATTATTTATACAGAATATATATATGCAAATGTCTGAAGTGGTTTCATTTTTTCACTTGACATTTTATACACTACTTAATAGTTTATCAGTAGTTCGAGTGATTCGACGAAATTATTATTCAAAGTTGAAGCGATCTATCCAAGTTGTATGATGAACTCTGATTTAACAGATTTTCATTAGTCCATCAAGGTACTGACTTCAACCAATCTCAAATAATCGATGTGAACGTAGTGTTGAACTACTGGAGAGTATGATGAAACAGTCATCTTTTGTTTTTGAAACTTTTTCATTGTGTATCATCTGAAGAGCATAAACTTCTTGAAAATTTTCCCCGAATATTCATTCAATTTTCTATCATTTTGAGATCTGCCTGAAATATTGGCATTAGAAGATTTCGTGATTTCTAGGATGCGGTCGGCAGATGTTTCCCTCTTTCACAATAACTCGGTTGTTCCTGTTCATTCATTTCTATGTCGGATTTCAATGCAACACTGTCCTTATTGTGAAATGAAAGAAATAGGAATCAAAACTGTTGATAAGAGATGGAGAATACTGGCATATGTTTCAGACCAGTCAATTTTCTTTCTAGTTACATTGTTGGAAATCGTCAGGTGAGTAGCCACAGCTTAAACTACACAGTACAAACAGTTTCTATGCGTAACTCAAGGTTGAAAATGCCGAACATCGACATGCATGAAATATGCCTGAAATATTGGCAAGACATGAAATGATCTGAATAAGCATAATAGAGTACATAGTGATAGTTATCTCAAGTCCAGTGAGCACAGCAAATGTTAAAAGCACTGTGATTGCTAAGCACCAATATCCTCTGTCCTTCAATAATACAAATACACGACAGTCACAAAGCATGAACACGTAATGGAAGAAAAAGTAATTCTATTGGCTGAAATCTCCATTTCTCTGATAAGGAGTAAACGCCTTTAACGCTTACAATTAGTCTACTTGAAGACTTAAGAATCTCTCATACGTTTATGTAATATCTGTATGAAAGCTGCTTGTTTCAAATGACTATTAAGAGACTGTCAAAATATATTCGTGCACCATCTGTATCAAGATCACAGAAAACAACAAACTGCTTGTGAAATAGAAGAAATTTCGTCAATACACTTTACCCTGATGAGAATCAAAAGAGTTGGTGCAAGATAGACAATACTGGCAGGTGTATCAAAATAGTCTGTTTTTCATTATGTCCAGTTACACAAAGCTTTCAATGATTGAATTATATCAAGGAAGCACATCATTGTAGACATGACTCAGATTAGCGACCAATGTCTGTGAACCTGAGTTCTGAGTCAAATTATTCTATGTGAACAGCAATAATTTGATTTGGATAGTTGTTTCAGTTGTAGAATCTCGGGAGCATAAAACATCTATGATAAGCTTTCATATTTATGGACATTTACAAGATGGAAGATACCACAATACCACAGTTGAATGACGTTGATGAATCCAAATGATCTACCTGTTAAATTCCAACCAATGACCAGTATAAAGCGATTATCATCCAGTATCATAGATGGTCAATGACCTCACACTCGAGTTCAATTTCACAAGCAGGAGGTTTGACAGTTTGAAAGGAAGAGAATAGGAACAGAGATTAATTGTTATGGGCTGACAGAAGTAGTTGAATTGTTTGTAAACGATGGAGACACAGGAGATATATGGTATTTTTATGCCGTTCTCTTTAGATAGACTCATTTATCAGTATAATGTTTAACTGGATATACCACCAGTTCTATATGTAAATGTAGTGGATAGGAGTTTATTTCTCGTTTAGGATCTATTAAAATCAGTGAACACTTGAATAAATATAAAACTGAACTGATGATATTTACGGATCATGTATCCACTGGCAATAGGATCCAGGATAACTCACATAGTTTGGATGAGTTGTCTTGCTCCCTAGAATCTAACAATTTCGAGTGATACAATTACACCGAGAATATGGTATGTCGTCAAGTTTAAAAATGTACACCATTTTTATTCCGAATGAGTCATTGGTTAAGTGCTTGCTGTGAGATATGAAGGTGGTAGTTACGATCTCCGGTGGGGTATTGGTTGAGCCATTACACACAGTCATATATTAGAACAAAACAGCTATATAGAGGCTTCTGCTTTTCAATATTTGTCTAACTGAGGTCAGTCAATGGTGCAAATTAGGCAAGTCAATTATTCCCACAAACACCTTACACTAATCATCAATATGCATATCACTTAGATTTCATCGAGCTCCCTTCTCCAACTTCATTCAAAAAACAATCAAAAATGTCTACTTGTTATTAACATTTAATTAGGTAACCGATAAGGATAGTTTCATTTGACAAAAGTGATGAACAAATTGGATGTGTGTTGTATTCTCTTAGCTAAAATATCAGTACATACATCGCTGTCTGTTATATTGGTTGTGTATTATGTTATATCTAGTCAATGGATCGATATGTTATTCTACTTACAAATATATCAGTAATGAGGGCATAGCACCTTCATAAACGTCTGAGGCTGCAATCGATTAAGTGAGTGAAAGTTGACATGCACAAATTTGAGTTACCCTGCTTTAGTGAGAGATAATGATACTATACGTTGGCCTAAACTGAAGTGAATAAGTTCAAATACTTTCATTAGTAAGTTATCAATGAATTGCTTAATTTAAGGTCTCGTCATAGGGCAACTTTTAGTCATTATGTGAAGGGTGTGAGAAAGTTAACTCCCTTCAAACAATATGTGAAATACTTATATGTTTTCGATGATGATTGTAGTAGTCTTCCATGTTTCAGATCCGTACAGTAGAACTATCTTGACTTTAGTATTGAAGAGTCTCACTGTACTAAATACAAAATTACGTTTACTTATGAGAGAAAACTGATGTGTTAAGACCATTGGTATGCTCATGTGAATACGTGGGACACATCTATGAGTGAATTATTTCATAAAACAGGCTGATGCGTACAATGAATTTCGATATTAACCGTGATTAATAGGGAATGGTATTGTGTCCATCAGTTATCAAGTATTGTGGTGTGTGCTACTTATATCGACATGAGTAGTATATAACTCGATTCAGCAATATACTGTCGAGAAGGAAAGAACGGGAAGCGAATGTAATTGGTATGGGAATGCAGGAACATTGAAGACATTGAAATAATTGACTGATATTTTCAAAAGTAACAGTCAAGTTTGAGACGAGAACACAAGTGGGGACAATCTAATGTATTTGAATACAAAATCGCAAAATCGCTTTGTAAAATCTGACAACCACGAGGTAAAGTCTTCATTTGCAAAATGTCAATCAATTGTCTTCAACTTCATTGTTCTTTCGTTTCCACATCAATCATTGTCTGTTCTCGTTTGTTGTGTTTTTTATTTGATCTACATCAATCAATTGATTTAGACTAAACTGTCAGATCTTTGTTGATCCTACTTCAATACACGTACACACACACACACAATGAATTAGAAATGAGAATTACTCAGAGTTATTTTGTCAAATGTGAAATAACTTCACTATCAATGTGTTGAGAAAGTGTTTCATTTTCATGCATCGATGCCAGGTGACGCTTTGTTCCATTGTTCACGTCAACGTTAACAATGATTTAGTTTAGTTATTGAAGGTAGAATACACGTCATTGTATATTGGTGGCAATAAAATGTTCTTCCGTGTAAATCAACTTGTTCAGAAATTCGAATTTGGTGACAGTGAAAACGACCTGTGAAGTTTAGTAAGTAATTACCTCGACACGGCGCTCATTTACTTTCATATTACAAGTATACTGATCATTACTGTCAATGCATATGTTGGATCTTTCACACCGAACAAACGTTGTATTCGATGTTGTTGCATGTCGGCATGTTTCAGCTGAATTGTATTTTAGCACTGAGATCATTCGAAGAACGTCTTGAAGAGGCCACAGGTATTCGTAGTTTGACAACGCTTTAACGAGTAACACCTTCTTCTATGAATCGTACCCACCAGGTGAAATCAAAATACAGGAGTGAAGAAGTTCGAATATGTATTGATAAACTATAAAATATCGGGAGTTGTGTGATCTAATCTGGCTAGCGATTGCAGTAAATTTTGAGCATGTAGTTTTCACACGTGACCTGGTGCGGATGCATAACCGAGCACCTTCAGCTAAGTGATTCCATGCAAACTAATGTGGTCAGCATCCAACGTCGAAAACTTACAGAGATTTTATTCTGAGGATTTATTTACCGCTACAGTCAAATGATCTTACACTGTTTATATCTTAAATGATAAACTGGACAGAAAAATAATCTTGGAATTTTGATATCTCGTTAAATATAAAAAGTAATAGTAGTATTCCATGTATTAAGAGTATAAGTATTAATGGTAGTGTTATTATTAGTATTAGTAGTAATAGTATTATTAGTGGTGTTACTAGTAGTATTGGTAGTATTATTAGTGTTAGTAGCATCAGTAGTATGAGTAGTAGCCTTAGTATTATTAGTAGTAATAATAGTATTAGTAGAACTATTTTTATTTGTGTTAGTAATAGTATTAGTAGCAGTAGTAGTAGTAGTATAAAAGGTGTGTTTTTAGTAATAGCAGTGGTAGTAATATTAGTAGTAAGAGTAGCTTCAGTAGTACCACTTGAACTAGTAGTATTTGTAGTATTAGTTCTACAATAGTCTTATTACTATGATTGGTAATTTGGTAGTGTTAGAAGCAGTATTAGTAGTATTACTAGTATGAATAGTATTATAGTAGTATAAGCAGTATTAGTAGTATAAATCATATAGTAGTAACAATAGTATTAGTAGTATGAGTAGCAATAGTATTTTCACTAGAATTAGTAGTATTAGTATTGGTAGTATTAGAATTATTACTAATAGTATTATTACTAGTATCATAAGTGGTACTAGTCAACCCCGCTTCGACGCTGGTGACTCACAGACGCAAAACACCAGCTCACTCGACCCTCTGTTCTGGAGAAATGAGCGTCGAAGCGGGTGACCTTGAGACGCGAAATAGCAGGTCACGTGACCAATTGATTGGGCGAAATGAGCATCGACGCGGGTGACTCACAGACGCAAAACACCAGCTCACTCGACCCTCTGTTCTGGAGAAATGAGCGTCGAAGCGGGTGACCTTGAGACGCGAAATAGCAGGTCACGTGACCAATTGATTGGGCGAAATGAGCATCGACGCGGGTGACTCACAGACGCAAAACACCAGCTCACTCGACCCTCTGTTCTGGAGAAATGAGCGTCGAAGCGGGTGACCTTGAGACGCGAAATAGCAGGTCACGTGACCAATTGATTGGGCGAAATGAGCATCGACGCGGGTGACTCACAGACGCGAAACACCAGCTCACTCGACCCTCTGTTCTGGAGAAATGAGCGTCGAAGCGGGTGACCTTGAGACGCGAAATAGCAGGTCACGTGACCAATTGATTGGGCGAAATGAGCATCGACGCGGGTGACTCACAGACGCAAAACACCAGCTCACTCGACCCTCTGTTCTGGAGAAATGAGCGTCGAAGCGGGTGACCTTGAGACGCGAAATAGCAGGTCACGTGACCAATTGATTGGGCGAAATGAGCATCGACGCGGGTGACTCACAGACGCAAAACACCAGCTCACTCGACCCTCTGTTCTGGAGAAATGAGCGTCGAAGCGGGTGACCTTGAGACGCGAAATAGCAGGTCACGTGACCAATTGATTGGGCGAAATGAGCATCGACGCGGGTGACTCACAGACGCAAAACACCAGCTCACTCGACCCTCTGTTCTGGAGAAATGAGCGTCGAAGCGGGTGACCTTGAGACGCGAAATGGCAGGTCACGTGACCAATTGATTGGGCGAAATGAGCATCGACGCGGGTGACTCACAGACGCAAAACACCAGCTCACTCGACCCTCTGTTCTGGAGAAATGAGCGTCGAAGCGGGTGACCTTGAGACGCGAAATAGCAGGTCACGTGACCAATTGATTGGGCGAAATGAGCATCGACGCGGGTGACTCACAGACGCAAAACACCAGCTCACTCGACCCTCTGTTCTGGAGGAATGAGCGTCGAAGCGGGTGACCTTGAGACGCGAAATAGCAGGTCACGTGACCAATTGATTGGGCGAAATGAGCATCGACGCGGGTGACTCACAGACGCAAAACACCAGCTCACTCGACCCTCTGTTCTGGAGAAATGAGCGTCGAAGCGGGTGACCTTGAGACGCGAAATAGCAGGTCACGTGACCAATTGATTGGGCGAAATGAGCATCGACGCGGGTGACTCACAGACGCAAAACACCAGCTCACTCGACCCTCTGTTCTGGAGGAATGAGCGTCGAAGCGGGTGACCTTGAGACGCGAAATAGCAGGTCACGTGACCAATTGATTGGGCGAAATGAGCATCGACGCGGGTGACTCACAGACGCGAAACACCAGCTCACTCGACCCTCTGTTCTGGAGAAATGAGCGTCGAAGCGGGTGACCTTGAGACGCGAAATAGCAGGTCACGTGACCAATTGATTGGGCGAAATGAGCATCGACGCGGGTGACTCACAGACGCAAAACACCAGCTCACTCGACCCTCTGTTCTGGAGGAATGAGCGTCGAAGCGGGTGACCTTGAGACGCGAAATAGCAGGTCACGTGACCAATTGATTGGGCGAAATGAGCATCGACGCGGGTGACTCACAGACGCAAAACACCAGCTCACTCGACCCTCTGTTCTGGAGGAATGAGCGTCGAAGCGGGTGACCTTGAGACGCGAAATAGCAGGTCACGTGACCAATTGATTGGGCGAAATGAGCATCGACGCGGGTGACTCACACACGCAAAACACCAGCTCACTCGACCCTCTGTTCTGGAGAAATGAGCGTCGAAGCGGGTGACCTTGAGACGCGAAATAGCAGGTCACGTGACCAATTGATTGGGCGAAATGAGCATCGACGCGGGTGACTCACAGACGCGAAACACCAGCTCACTCGACCCTCTGTTCTGGAGAAATGAGCGTCGAAGCGGGTGACCTTGAGACGCGAAATAGCAGGTCACGTGACCAATTGATTGGGCGAAATGAGCATCGACGCGGGTGACTCACACACGCAAAACACCAGCTCACTCGACCCTCTGTTCTGGAGAAATGAGCGTCGAAGCGGGTGACCTTGAGACGCGAAATAGCAGGTCACGTGACCAATTGATTGGGCGAAATGAGCATCGACGCGGGTGACTCACAGACGCAAAACACCAGCTCACTCGACCCTCTGTTCTGGAGAAATGAGCGTCGAAGCGGGTGACCTTGAGACGCGAAATAGCAGGTCACGTGACCAATTGATTGGGCGAAATGAGCATCGACGCGGGTGACTCACACACGCAAAACACCAGCTCACTCGACCCTCTGTTCTGGAGAAATGAGCGTCGAAGCGGGTGACCTTGAGACGCGAAATGGCAGGTCACGTGACCAATTGATTGGGCGAAATGAGCATCGACGCGGGTGACTCACAGACGCAAAACACCAGCTCACTCGACCCTCTGTTCTGGAGAAATGAGCGTCGAAGCGGGTGACCTTGAGACGCGAAATAGCAGGTCACGTGACCAATTGATTGGGCGAAATGAGCATCGACGCGGGTGACTCACAGACGCAAAACACCAGCTCACTCGACCCTCTGTTCTGGAGAAATGAGCGTCGAAGCGGGTGACCTTGAGACGCGAAATGGCAGGTCACGTGACCAATTGATTGGGCGAAATGAGCATCGACGCGGGTGACTCACAGACGCAAAACACCAGCTCACTCGACCCTCTGTTCTGGAGAAATGAGCGTCGAAGCGGGTGACCTTGAGACGCGAAATAGCAGGTCACGTGACCAATTGATTGGGCGAAATGAGCATCGACGCGGGTGACTCACAGACGCAAAACACCAGCTCACTCGACCCTCTGTTCTGGAGAAATGAGCGTCGAAGCGGGTGACCTTGAGACGCGAAATAGCAGGTCACGTGACCAATTGATTGGGCGAAATGAGCATCGACGCGGGTGACTCACAGACGCAAAACACCAGCTCACTCGACCCTCTGTTCTGGAGAAATGAGCGTCGAAGCGGGTGACCTTGAGACGCGAAATAGCAGGTCACGTGACCAATTGATTGGGCGAAATGAGCATCGACGCGGGTGACTCACACACGCAAAACACCAGCTCACTCGACCCTCTGTTCTGGAGAAATGAGCGTCGAAGCGGGTGACCTTGAGACGCGAAATAGCAGGTCACGTGACCAATTGATTGGGCGAAATGAGCATCGACGCGGGTGACTCACAGACGCAAAACACCAGCTCACTCGACCCTCTGTTCTGGAGAAATGAGCGTCGAAGCGGGTGACCTTGAGACGCGAAATAGCAGGTCACGTGACCAATTGATTGGGCGAAATGAGCATCGACGCGGGTGACTCACACACGCAAAACACCAGCTCACTCGACCCTCTGTTCTGGAGAAATGAGCGTCGAAGCGGGTGACCTTGAGACGCGAAATAGCAGGTCACGTGACCAATTGATTGGGCGAAATGAGCATCGACGCGGGTGACTCACACACGCAATACCGATCCCTTTTTCCTATGCGCTTTTTGTGAGTAATATATAGATTTGTGTGATGAAAAATTAATGTGAATCTTTGTGAAGTGTTGAACAATATGCAGTTAGTTATAGTCTTCCCTCTTTCAATACCGAAATTTCTGCTTGCGATTTCCGCGTGTGGGACCTTGGACGTGTACCACAGCCACTGAAGAATCCCATACTAGAATGGAACGACCAATCAGTGCATCTAGGTTTTCAAGTGGTCCAACTTAGATTGGTTCATGAATTCTGTGAAACTACAAAAGTGAATTCATTCGCATCTGTGAAACAGAGTACATTGTATGAATCACTCATACTTTGCCTCCACATTCCCTAGTACGGTCGAGGGTGAGGAGAGTCAGCTCTCCGTTTCCAAATACTCTCACATGACCACGCGTATCCAGCCACTGTCAGGGAAGTTCCACTCACTACCTTATTGCGATGGGCGTGCTTTTTTACCTATTTGAGAGGATGAAAAGCGAATGTCTGATGATTTTAAGCGAGTTAGTGGACACAGAACTCCGCCTGGAGTCCCTCCGTGAGCTACTGGCGGTTCTGAGCCCGGATAAAGAAGGAGGGTTGGACCTGAGGTTAGCATCCCCATCCCGTAGAAAACTAACTCGCTAAGAAAACGCTAACCAGAAAGAATTATTCAAACCATTTAAACTCTACCCCGGGAGTTAGAAGTTCTTCGTTTAGAAGAATTATGACGCCTAATGATGACAGCCGAGTTGTTGTTGTGGAAATCTTGTAGAATAGACATTTGGAAGGAATCGACTGTAGATATTCAATGAAGGCAAATTAACATGCCATACGTGTAAATGTAGAAATCCAATTATTATAACAATATCAATTCTTAATAAAAGTGATTATATTGAAAAGATGAGTACAATCTTAAATAACAAATTAAAGTTTCAAAAAATAACTGACCAGAAAGATTTGAATAATAAGATAGAAAATGAGCTTACCAGATCTTTGAAGAAGCTCAGGGACCAACAGACCATCTCGTCGAGTTTATATGAAATTATTAAACCAGTAGGAACCTATCTGCCGAGATTGTATGGATTGCCAAAAGTTCACAAACCGGGGATCCCATTAAGACCTATTTTAGATATGTATAACTCTCCTTACCATACTATAGCTAAATGGTTGGTAACTATATTGAAACCGCTACACGAAAAGCTTGTAAAATATAGTGTTAAGGATGTGTTCCAATTTGTTGATAAAATCAAAAATGCAAATACGCTGGGTCTAAAGATGATGTCATTGGATGTAACATCGCTATTCACAAACGTCCCACTCATTGAGACTGTAGAATATATAGGCGAACAACTGATTGAAAACGAAATCGAGACTACTGTTCCTATTAATATCGTGAAAGAATTATTACTCAAATGCACCATGAATGTGAATTTTAAGTTCAACGGTGAAATATATAGACAAACAGATGGGGTTGCAATGGGTTCACCACTAGGCCCTATACTAGCTGATATTTTTCTAGCAAAAATAGAAAATGGTCCACTGAAAAAGATTATTCAAAACTTCACATTTTACTGTAGATACATGGATGACACGTTCATCCTGTGTAAAGATAATACGTCACCACAAGAGGTTCTTAGGCGATTTAATGAAGTACATCCAGCCATGCAGTTTACATCAGAAGAAGAGAATGAGGGCCGAATAGCTTTTCTGGACGTTCTCTTGACTAAGAGAGCGGACGGGTCGTTGAAAAGGAACTTAAAGAAAAAAAGTACATGGACTGGACAGTATACCCATTTTCTTAGCTTTGTACCTCTACAGCACAAACGAAACCTGATCAAAACCCTTAGTTATCGTATACGCGCTATATGTTCTGCTGATATAGTTGAACAAGAGCTTAACAGCTTGCATAATACTCTCAGGGAGAACGGCTACCCTAGAAAGTTTATAACTAAATATATGATCACGAAGGCGAAAATAGGCGAAATACAAACAGTGACGAAGAAATCCCTGTTCATGCGTTCACAATTCAGAGGGGATGTGGCGAGTGAAATATTAACTCAGAGACTACGTAGGACAATACAAAAATCTTTTAACGCCGGAGAACTGCGATTAGTGTTTTCTACGCGCCCAATGGTTACACCGAGACTAAAAGATGAATTACCTAGAATGACCACCTCATTTTGCATTTATCAGTTCGACTGCTCCTGTGGAGCGAGTTACATTGGTCGAAGTTCTAGGAATTTACATTTTCGTGCTCGTGAACACCTTCCAGCGTGGCTTAACAAAGGTTTGATGAAGAAAGTGAACAGCTCAATATTAGCCCATTTAGTACAAACTGGTCATAGTGCCAGTATAAACCAGTCTTTTTCAATTATTTATAAGGTCAGTAATTTTTTGCCCAAACTGGTCAGACTGAAAGTCCTTCAAACAGCTGAAGCAATAGCCATCCGGATGAAGAAACCGGAGCTATGTGTACAGAAGAAATATATTCAACCACTCCTCCTCCCCTGGCCAACATCAAGGCCAATTAATCAATCGTAATCTTAACTATTGAATGACGTAATTTGACTATGACCTTTCGTAGTCAATTGTAATTTTCTCAGTTATCTTTATTCATAAATCATTGTATTATTATTATTATTGTTATTATTATTTTTCGTATTCATTATTAATCTCCCCTATACATGATTCTTCCCTCCTTATTACGTCTTACCTATTTGATCGAATGGTAATTGCACTATTATTTTTCTCACCCTACTTGACCCATATTTATTCTGATCATAGATCTTAAAATCTCACTGAACATAAACTCAGATTCAAGTTAACATTCTTTATGAGTCATAACAACATGCACAATTTTATTGTATTTTATTTACCACAATCCTAAATTCACATGCTTTAAACGATGTACTTTACCCTTAAACTGGCCATTTTTCGGATTATTAATTTGGATCTATGAATTGTAGAACCTGAAGAGAATTTATCGAAAAGAATATTCTTCGTTCAAATACTAGTCTTTTAATTATAATTCAACGGCATAATTTGTGTTTATTGTGAATGAAAGCATTACATATAGCATAACACATGTCATGATGAATATTGGCGGCAACACGGGTTCCTTTAAGTTAAACTACGCCAGACAGGCCAGTCGGCGAACAGTGAGACTAAAAGCAACAACTAAATCCCTGAGGGCGAATTCGTCCCACTGAATATAGAAGGTTATGGCAGCAGTAAGGTACTGCCATCTAAAACGGCTGAAATCTGTAGCAATGCTGCTTTCTCACTACACATGGAAGAGTTTGAAAAACATAACCATGAATATG
>OX336424.1:1743203-1835356 GCA_946903255.1 Schistosoma spindalis
GTGGCTACTCGTTGGACGAACAGTCAGACAACGTCGCGCTAAGACTGTTTTTACATACGGAGAATTTCTGGTTGACAACCTCACAATTCTGGCTCCCCTGAGGAACAGCGATCACACCGTTATAGCCTTCACTTTTGTCAGCAAAACTGACTTAAGATATCCCAATAACAGAGGCCGGAATTTCAAATAGTTGAATGTGTCAGACTAGCCAAGAAGGACGGGAATCCTAGACCCCGGCTAATGAGAATAACTTTTCCATCCTCCCATATGGCCGCTGCAGCTCTGGAAACATTTCGTGCCAACAGACGTCGGTTGCCAACTGGGATCCACATGCACCCAGACAGGCCATATGACGCCAGGATCAAGCACAAAGGCAAGCTGGAGCTGACCATTCCACTTGTGGACTGCCTTGAGGGTAAAAAAAAGTGTAGAGTACAGGGCCTACCAATTCGGCAAACCTTATATAGGTAGGCTACCTGTCCATACACGTAAGACTCTCACAGACAAACAGGGATAAGCTCACGCGTTTCAAATTGAAAGCGTTAACTGCTTATACATGAGCTACGTGAACTTAGCAATGCTAATAAAGTTCATCTGGTAGGAATATCTGAAAATTGGATGTCTTCTCAGTTTTCGGACCAGGAACTAGGAATACTTGGGATGTCTTTGTCTCGCAACGACAGAAAAACAGAAATTGGTGGTGGAGTAGCCGTATACATACTATCGTGTTTGTAGGTTGTCTACTACTTCGAGGTGCCTAGTCCAAGTCACATATGGGAAGCCCACCGCCGACATCGAGTATGACAGTCGTATGTTGGAAGGGGTATCCCGCTCTACGCGTTTCGGCCTCACTCATATCCTGATTCTAGAGGACTTCAATCTCCCTAGAGTCAACTTCGCGGAACATACGTATATTGGAAGTGAAAATTCAATTGAAGCTCGGTTCTTCAACCTCATTGAGGATTTGGGATTATGCAAAAATGTGAAGTTGGCTACTCGTTGGACGAACAGTCAGACAACGTCGCGCTAAGACTGTTTTTACATACGGAGAATTTCTGGTTGACAACCTCACAATTCTGGCTCCCCTGAGGAACAGCGATCACACCGTTATAGCCTTCACTTTTGTCAGCAAAACTGACTTAAGATATCCCAATAACAGAGGCCGGAATTTCAAATAGTTGAATGTGTCAGACTAGCCAAGAAGGACGGGAATCCTAGACCCCGGCTAATGAGAATAACTTTTCCATCCTCCCATATGGCCGCTGCAGCTCTGGAAACATTTCGTGCCAACAGACGTCGGTTGCCAACTGGGATCCACATGCACCCAGACAGGCCATATGACGCCAGGATCAAGCACAAAGGCAAGCTGGAGCTGACCATTCCACTTGTGGACTGCCTTGAGGGTAAAAAAAAGTGTAGAGTACAGGGCCTACCAATTCGGCAAACCTTATATAGGTAGGCTACCTGTCCATACACGTAAGACTCTCACAGACAAACAGGGATAAGCTCACGCGTTTCAAATTGAAAGCGTTAACTGCTTATACATGAGCTACGTGAACTTAGCAATGCTAATAAAGTTCATCTGGTAGGAATATCTGAAAATTGGATGTCTTCTCAGTTTTCGGACCAGGAACTAGGAATACTTGGGATGTCTTTGTCTCGCAACGACAGAAAAACAGAAATTGGTGGTGGAGTAGCCGTATACATACTATCGTGTTTGTAGGTTGTCTACTACTTCGAGGTGCCTAGTCCAAGTCACATATGGGAAGCCCACCGCCGACATCGAGTATGACAGTCGTATGTTGGAAGGGGTATCCCGCTCTACGCGTTTCGGCCTCACTCATATCCTGATTCTAGAGGACTTCAATCTCCCTAGAGTCAACTTCGCGGAACATACGTATATTGGAAGTGAAAATTCAATTGAAGCTCGGTTCTTCAACCTCATTGAGGATTTGGGATTATGCAAAAATGTGAAGTTGGCTACTCGTTGGACGAACAGTCAGACAACGTCGCGCTAAGACTGTTTTTACATACGGAGAATTTCTGGTTGACAACCTCACAATTCTGGCTCCCCTGAGGAACAGCGATCACACCGTTATAGCCTTCACTTTTGTCAGCAAAACTGACTTAAGATATCCCAATAACAGAGGCCGGAATTTCAAATAGTTGAATGTGTCAGACTAGCCAAGAAGGACGGGAATCCTAGACCCCGGCTAATGAGAATAACTTTTCCATCCTCCCATATGGCCGCTGCAGCTCTGGAAACATTTCGTGCCAACAGACGTCGGTTGCCAACTGGGATCCACATGCACCCAGACAGGCCATATGACGCCAGGATCAAGCACAAAGGCAAGCTGGAGCTGACCATTCCACTTGTGGACTGCCTTGAGGGTAAAAAAAAGTGTAGAGTACAGGGCCTACCAATTCGGCAAACCTTATATAGGTAGGCTACCTGTCCATACACGTAAGACTCTCACAGACAAACAGGGATAAGCTCACGCGTTTCAAATTGAAAGCGTTAACTGCTTATACATGAGCTACGTGAACTTAGCAATGCTAATAAAGTTCATCTGGTAGGAATATCTGAAAATTGGATGTCTTCTCAGTTTTCGGACCAGGAACTAGGAATACTTGGGATGTCTTTGTCTCGCAACGACAGAAAAACAGAAATTGGTGGTGGAGTAGCCGTATACATACTATCGTGTTTGTAGGTTGTCTACTACTTCGAGGTGCCTAGTCCAAGTCACATATGGGAAGCCCACCGCCGACATCGAGTATGACAGTCGTATGTTGGAAGGGGTATCCCGCTCTACGCGTTTCGGCCTCACTCATATCCTGATTCTAGAGGACTTCAATCTCCCTAGAGTCAACTTCGCGGAACATACGTATATTGGAAGTGAAAATTCAATTGAAGCTCGGTTCTTCAACCTCATTGAGGATTTGGGATTATGCAAAAATGTGAAGTTGGCTACTCGTTGGACGAACAGTCAGACAACGTCGCGCTAAGACTGTTTTTACATACGGAGAATTTCTGGTTGACAACCTCACAATTCTTGCTACCCTGAGGAACAGCGCGATGGCTATACGAGAAATCAGGCTTCAGTATCCGATAATGCTCATGGATAAATTTATTTACAATCCGAAAAGCTTATTACTTTACGCAGCCTCTCTTCGTCAAGCTTAAGCTGGAGTTCCTCAACTTCTGAGTCCCAACGGCCCGACCGATAATGACGGTGACGCTGCTTACCTTCGAGCTGAGCAATACTCCCGGACATTTGAACCGACCCACATCAACTATGCTGATGACGGCTCTATCTGCAACTGCACAGGACTTTCCGTAGTGAAACTGAGCGCTGACTTGGTGTTCCGAATACTGCAACACCTAAAAACAGACAGTTCTCTTGGTTCAGATATGGTCCACTCTGCTATACTGAGGGAAGCAGCTTCAATCCTGACAACACTGCTTCGCGTGATGTTCTCACACTCGCTAAGTCGAGGCAAACTACCGGATATTTGAAAGCTAGCTCATAACACACCAATCTTCAAAGGAGGTCGACACAGCGAAACTTCAAGTTACCGACTGGTGGCTCTGCTCTCTATACCTTCAAAAATCATGGAGTCCCTGGTATACGATGGTATACACGACTATCTGCTGTCCTTAAATTTATTCTCACTCTAACAGCATGGTTTCAGGAAGGGTTACTCTTGTATGACCAACCTGCGGACTGTGGTGGACAGATGAACAAGCATCCTTGATCGCAAGGGAAAGGTGGGCATCATTTACCTTAATTTCAAGAAAGCTTTTGATAGGGTTAACCACATACGTCTTATTAACAAACTCAAACAATTGGGTATCAAACCACCTTTAATTGACTGGCTCAGTTCATATCCGACATATCGATATTTTAAGGTCAGGGTAAACTTCAATGTATCTCAGGTTATGGAATGTCCTAGTGGAGTCTCCCAGGGATCAGTACTAGGACCTCTTCTCTTCTTGATTTATATAAATGACCTTCCTCAACAGGTAACGTCAGACATATTGCTCTTTGCCGATGATGTGAAACTTTGGATAGAGATACGCAACCAAGAGGATAAACTGGCACTTCAGGAGGATCTGACTCGACTTCAATGTTTGGCAGACGTCAACGGACTTACCTTTAACACTTCAATGTGTAAAGTAGTCCATCTGAGACACGTCGCAGATTACAGTTAAAACTTAGGAAACTACTCTCTAGTAGTATATCCCGAGTCGAAAAAGATTTAGGAGTTCTGGTGCCCTACGATTTAAAGTCTTACACCAACTGTGACAGAAATGCCTTTCGAGAAAACCTTGCACTGGTAACATTGAAGCGCATTTTTGGCCAGTTTGACGGGAGAACTTTCCACATAATCTTCAATAGTTTCATTCGTCCCAATTTAGAGTACGGAATCATAGTATTCCCTCCTACACTCCAAAAGGAGTTATGATTTTGAATCAGAATAAAGAGTTCACGGTAAATAAAGAAATTAGTGGCTTGATGCTTATTTGGGTTTACATATTCATGTTTCACCAACTTCTAAGCCAAATAAAAGGTTCAAATCTGTAACCTTTATGACTGAAGACTTTGATACCTTGATTGATGTCCGATCATATTGTTAATTTGGGTTTGTAAATTGCAAATAGATCGATATGCCGTACTTCAATTACCGGAGGGAGCGAAAAACCTGGACGTTACATAAAGTTCTTCAATTATTGGTCCTGTGTTCATACCTTTGATTTGTCTGGGCACATTTGGTCCACTTTCTGGTCCTATCGATCTATTTCGTTTGGATTAATTCAGATGTGTTTTGGTAACCCGTTCATTGGAACAAAGGTACACGATGGGAACGCGAAGCGAAAAACAAAAAGAAAGTGATGAGATGGATGGCATAATTTCTAAAGCTGTTTGTGGTATGTCTGACGTTAATGAAGATAAACGTGATGATGTTAGTATTAATAATATGTCCTCTGCCCAGCTTAGTACTTCTAGATTAAAGATAGTTAAGGCATTACTAAAGAAGAAGAATTTGGAAAAGAGGCTTGAGTTAGAAAGGCAGCTTAAGAGGTTAGATTTCCAAAAGGAGGTTGATATTGCTGAATTAGAATGTAAGGTCATAGAAAACAATAACCAACTGCCCGTAGACAGGTGTGAGATAAATTCTAATATGTAAAGTTATTTATACTGGGATAATGAGGTATTTTACATCTCAAAAAGCGATTGGGTTGATGAGTTAAAGGATACATTACATAATATGGTAATATTACGGTTTGACCTAAGATTGATATGATGTTTTTTGATCGACAACTGGGTCGGTACCACCATGCAATTATGCCTGAAGCCATGTATTATGGTTATTCATTTTCTAAAGAACTAGAAAGTCTAACAGCGTTATGATTTGGAATCAGAATAAAGAGTTCACGGTTAATAAAGAAATTAGTGGCTTGATGCTTATTTGGGTTTACATATTCATGTTTCACCAACTTCTAAGCCAAATAAAAGGTTCAAATCTGTAACCCCTATGACTGACGACTCAGTACCTGACAATGTCAAACCTTTAACAAATGAGCAACATACTGTAGGGCCAGTGAAATTCCACTGAGCCCTAGCCATTGAATATCGACAAAATCATCAATCCTCGTCAATGTCAAGGACAACCAACGCGCACCAGTTAATCGTACGCCATGGATTGGCCCATGCGACAGTGGTCTTGCCTTCGCTTGTATCTACTTTAACTAATATATTTCTGTAATAACGTCCTCTGTGTTGTACAGTCTTCATAGCATCTATAGTACCTTGATACGTCAATGGGGTAATCCACGTAAGGTGCAGACCGCGAAGTGTGACTTCGACGTTGGCTAGTTTGTCACACAACTCACGTCTAACCCGAGTAAGCCCCTAATCATTTCGACATAGATCATCCACGCTGGTGATCTACAATACGCATTGTACACAAATGTCACTAACATCACCTGGATCTCCATGTTACTACCCCTCCATCTCTGCGTGCAGTTTGCATACGGTAAGACTTGTTGACATACAAGACACTATACCCATGTGCATCGAAACGTCAGCACAGTCTACCAGGCCGTAAGTACTACCAAGGCTTAAATCTAAAATTTCAAAAAACCAAAGAGTCCAATAGCTTGTCTCATACACATGAAAACACTGATGGATATATTACTGACATCCGTCAACTAAAAAACCCTCTAGCTGAAATAAACGGCACACTTGAGCAACTAGCACCCCTCACGCACATATGGGGCCTTGACACTGATAGGAATCTTGAGCAAATCACTAAGGCTGAGTGTAGTTTGGAGTTTGTGGCTGAAGAAGGGACAAAACGAGTGATATCCTCCTTTAATGCAGTTGCGTATAACCTCCCCGACCGCATACATCCATCTAAGTTGAGGGATATTTGCCTTAGAGCATGCGGTATGCTGAAAGTTAACTGCAAAGTCAAACAACTTAGGAAAAAGTCAGACAGATCTACTTGCCCCTCCTGTTTATGTTTGGCTGTTGTAATGATGCTTAACAGTTTATTGATTCGAGCAAAAATATTAGCTCACTAATTCCATACAAAAGTATAAAAGTCACTCCAGACCTTACGCCCTGTCAACGTCGTGTAATAAGACGTGAAGCGATAGGACTGCATGGTAGTATTACAGTGAATAACCAGTGAGAGTCATTTTGCAGAGTCTACGCGCCTAACCACCAAGACTATTTTGCAAACAACCATACACTTCACAGTAGGTCTGTACAAGATTTTTGTGGAATACGACCCCTAGTGACACTTTTGTTGAAGCATATAGCCCATGTTGATTCAAACCACATGCAAAACATAAAGGCGTTTCCCCCGTACAGTTTCCATAAGAGAGTACTCCCATCCTTTCCTCCTTGGTAAATTCCCTAATCAACTTCACTAGCTCATTTGATACATCCCCCACTAAGTCTAGCTATCATGATACCGAGCTATTGAAGAACATTCAATTCCTCACTTCTAGCTCACCTCACACTCGCGAGGGCTACAACGACTTTAATCGAGATACTGTCACTCATTTTAGCCTAGTAGGTCATTTGTTTAATATATGCCTCATCAACGCTAGGTCAATCTGCAATAAAAAGACGGATTTAGCCGTATTTGTATCCATATATCAACCATCACTCATAATGATATCTGAAGCATGGACTAACAGTGATATTTCCGACCTAAGTATCTCTTGATAACTATTTCCTATATAGAAGTGATAGATTGAAAGGACGAGGCGGCTGACGCCGGATTTACACTCACTCTAGCCTAAGCTCACTACTATGTGGTATGCCTGAACTAAACAAACTGAAGAATTCGGTGTGGATTGTATTAAAGCCGTCGAATTCCGTTACCTTACCGTTCGGCTGTGTTTACCGTCAACCTAGCACATCGATAGATGACATAGCAGTACTATCGGAGATATTCACACTAGCATCATCCCTTCCATTCACAGGCAAGCTTATTTGTGGTGACTTCAACATGCCCGAAATTTCTTGGTTCCCAGTCAAGGCGCCGAAGCGTTATGAATCATTTATAGAATGTCTAGAGCTCGGACAATGAACTCAGTATGTCAATAGCCCTACCAGACATCAAAATATCTTGGACTTAGTCTTTACCAGTGGCCCCACCCCCAATACTGTGTATATTGAAAAACGTTTCCAGGTAGTGATCATAACATTGTCATATGCAGCCCTAATATAAAAACCAAAACCGGTAGACGTAAAACCACAACACTTCGTAGAAACTATCGCAAGGTTGATTGAAATAACTTCCACAATTACCTAAGAAGCACTGATTGAGCAAATTTCCTTACTGCAAACAATACGGACACACGAACCAATATATTTTGTCTCAACATCAGAAGTATCATCAACAAAATCGCACCTTTAGCATACTGTAGACCTACGGTTTCTAAAGATCTCTACATACCGGTCGATACACGAAGACGTCTTCAAAGACATTGTACCCGATTCCACAACTATAATGACTTTTCCTGTTTCGTGACGATGACTGAAATAATTATCCGAACAGACGCAATAAGTACACAAAAAGCAGTCGCACAGAAAAAACGTGCAGTCGAACTTAACAATAACTCCTCTTCACTCACCATACTCCTTCAAAATACACTTAAACGTTCCAAATCGAGAGGGAGCATATTCATTAAAGACAAACAAGTATACGAAGACCCTAAACTTGTTACGGAACTATTTAGTGAACACTTTTGTTGCTCACTAACTAACGAAAAACCACTAAACGATTCAGAACCAATTCCAGTACCTCCCTATGAAATTACTAATGTAGACTTCAATGTACAAAATATCTCTAAGGCAATCAGTACATTGAAACACTCATACACTGATGGACCAGATGATATTCCAGCTAGCATGCTAAAACGTGGTGATTGTTTGTGAGTTTTGCTTCTCAAACTATTTGCGATATCACTCTCTACAGCGTGCTACCCTACTGCCTGGAAAACTACACATATTATTCACAAAATTAAAACAGGACCTGAAGCAAATGTTGACAATTACCGACCCATAAACATAACTTCAGTGGTATCTAGAGTGATGGAAAAAGTAGTTAAGGCGGCTGTAGTCCAACATCTACTTGCTTATAATCTCATCTCGACCTCCCAGCATGGAGTTCTTAGGTCAAGATCATGCGATACATGCCTAGTAGACTACCTGAATGATATAACTCTGAAAAGAGACAACGGACTCCTTGTATCAGTTCTATTCTTAGACTTTATAAAACCTTGGATAAGGTCCCACATACAAGGCTTCTCGTCAAACTAAAATCCTTCGGAATAAACGACCCACTGTACTCATGGTTTGCTTTGTTCTTAACCGAACGTAAACAGATGGTAAAGTACAATGACTGTCTCTCATCACCTAAACCAATAACTAGTGGAGTCATCCAGGGAAGCGTATTAGGCCCACTCTTGTTTCTTATGTATATAAACGATATATGTAACACCATAACATTTGGGAAACCATACTTATATGCTGATGATCTCAAAATAGTATACAGTTATAAGCCTGAGACCCTAAACAAAAGTGTACCCCTGATCCAAAATGACCTCAATAACTTAACTATCTAGAGTGAAAAATGGAAATTAACATTTAACCTCAACAAGTGAGGGATCATGCAGTTTGGAAAGCATCCCTATGAACTGCAACTTCATATAAATAAAAGTAGAGTCCAGGCATTCAAATCAGTACACGATCTAGCCTGACCGTTGTTGCCACCTTGACATGGTGGTCGGGCTTGCCTATCGTGATGAAGCAACTGAGCTATACTGGCTGGAGCAACCGTTCCTCAAGGTCCTACCATGCCAGACAGGTCGATTGAAGAGCGGTAGGACTAAAAGCAACAAAACCAAGGTCCGAAGGCGAAGTCGTACTGCTGACTGTACAGAGGTGTGACAGCAGTAAGGTGTTTCCTTCAGACAACCAGCATGACAGCGATGCTGCCTTCCCACAAGGAGGGGTGGGGTTAGAAAAGGTCGACCCTAAAAATGCACACCTCGCCTTATCCCACGAATATCCGTCTGCGGCGGTAAGGACTCAACAAGTACGGAGCTAACACAAAAATTACTCATAAAAAGGTCGTGTGTGACCGACCTCAAGCAGCTGTCCCTTGGGCACTGCAGTCACGCTCTCACCTCACTAAGACCACCTCTAATCCAAATTCCTTTTCAGGTACCTCCAGCAGAACCGTTTCACGGTGTGGGCGACCCGGAATAGATAACCGCCCTCATACCTCTAACAGCACTCAAGACCACTGTATTCATAGTCAACCTCCCTCTTCAATTCCTATTATTCCTCCTACATCGACTTTCTACAATAAACTTCCTCTTTTAGCTTCCTCCTCAAGTGTCACCACAGCCAACGATTCTATTGCTCAAAACACTGTCCCAGGTCTACTGAAACCTCGCTCGTAACTACACATTGGAGCTTTCAACGTACGCACACTATGCCAAATCGGTCAGCAGGCTTCCTTGGCTAAAATCTTAGAATCTCGTACCATTGATGTATGCTGTGTCTCCGAAACACGCACACAGGATCCAAGAGTGATCATTCACTTGACCTCACCTCGGCAAAACGAAGAGCCGACGAGATACACCCTCCATGTATCTGGCGACCCGATCGCTAGTTCTCGTGGAATTGCAGGTGTAGGTATAGCACTTAGCATGAAGGCTGAACTAGCACCATTAGAGTGGATCCCCGTAAACAGTCGTCTATGCGCTGTTCGGCTAAACGGCTCCGTAAGAACTCGAAATGATAGGGACACACGTCGTCGCCTTTTCGTCGTTTCTGATTACGCTCCCACTGACTGCAGTACGGATGAAACGAAAGATGAATTTTACAGAAAGCTGTCTGAACTTCTTCAGAAAGCTAAACGTTCAGACATAGTACCCGTAGGAGGTGACTTTAATACCCAGGTAGGTAGCTTTGTAGCGTGGTGTCGAGTTGAGCTTGACTATGAACACCGCTACAAGACTGCGTGCCAATAGATCAATAAGATTCCGGTAGGCCAAAAATCAGAAAGCAAGTGATAGTAGTAGTTGTAATATATTTGTTGGCAATCTCGTGGTATCAAAAGAATACCGAGATCGTGCCAAAAGAGTACAAATGCGATCGGCAAGAAAAAATGCGTGCGTAGTCGAAAACCGCGTAGGAGCAATGGAACACAATGGAAGACCAAAATGGCTGTTATTAGCACAGGACCAGGAAATGATCGTTGATCCTCGAGTTGCCAACGAAAGTCTTTTGCGCAGAACGGTACCGGGAGAAGTGTGCTGTATTTGTTGGTCGAATTAGCATACCACACAAGAGTGGTTTGTATCCAGGATCTGATGATTGCGTTCGTAGGGATGCGAACCAGAAAACGCTGCAGACGTAGGACGAAACCACATTGAGCCAAGAAACCGGAAGCGACTATAACGACCAAGCGTATGCCAGGCGAATTCGAGACCAGATAATCCACTGAGTGCGTTAACTAGAGCGTGGGTTGCCTAACCAGCTTTTGCCAAAGTTGATTGGAGTCGACGTTACCGAACGGGCGATGGTCGGAGGAGTGGGCTCAGGATACAAAAAAATCAAAAAAAGAAAAGTGTAGCATGCGTGTACTATAGGAATAATCTTTCACCGTATCCGTTATTGACTGTGCGTTTAGTCGCGAAAGCGTACGGGTAATCGTACTCGGCGACCGGAACGTGAGACGGTAGTCTCGTTCGTACTTCGTGAGCCTGCGATCTCATCCAAGGTCAAGGGCGGCGTGGTCTGCCAATCTGGATGTGAGACGGAAATCTCGTCCGTAGATGGTGTAGATGACGCGGGCTGTTGACCGGGATGTGAGAACGAGGTCTCTGATGTATCTAGCGTGGGATCCGAGGTAGAAGTAGAGATCCCGCTAGAAGGTCCGACAGTTCTAGCATTGAGTCTCAAGTTATCGGGTAGGGCAGTGTCATCGACGTGTGCTGGTTTGAGACGATCAATGCTGACGGTCTCGACGCGGCCGTGTCGATCAACCTTGAAGGTCTTTTCGTGACGAGAGATCACGCGAAAAGGGCCTTCGTAAGGCTGTTGTAGAGGTTTGCGTACCGAATCTACTCGTATGAAAACATGTGAACAGGAAGATAACTCTCGAGGGAGAGCAACCTGTCGATGTTGTATTCTAGTTGACACCGGAGACAGCAATCGCATAAATGCAGACAGTCGATGGACGTAGTCTGATTGATCGAAATCGTTACTGCTCTGTGGTGTGAATAATTCCCTAGGCAGACGCAATGTCGTGCCGTATACAAGTTCAGCGGCGGAACATTGAATATCTGCCTTCAAACTCGCTCTGATGCCTAAGAGAACGAGCGGTAAGGTTTCGTACAAATTGTCGTTTTCCTGTGCTCGGAAAGCACTTTTAAGTTGGCGATGAAACAGTTCAACTAAACCATTTGATGCTGGGTGGTAGGCGGTAGTGCGTATGCGTTCCGTACCAAGCAGCCTGGTCAGTGAGGAGAATAATGCGGACTCGAGTTGTTGTCCTCGGTCAGTCGTGACAGTTGAGGAACAAACGTACAGTGCTATCCATCGTTCTACGAAGCGGTGAGCAACTGTCTCCGCCGTTATTGACGTGATGGGAATAGCTTCGGGCCATCTTGTAAAACGGTCGATGCACGTGAGTATGTGATCATACCCATGCGATGATGGCAATGGTCCTACAATATCTATATGAACGTGATCGAAGCGAGCATCAGGCGTAGCGAACGTGCCAATGGGGGCAGCTACGTGCCTGTGCACTTTTGATCGTTGACACTGTAAGCATTGCTTTACCCACATACGAACATTTTTATTCATGAACGGCCAGACCTATCTTGCAGCAATGAGACGTAATGTGGCTGCGATACCTGGATGAGACAATCCATGGAGGGCATCGAAGACGAGACGGCGATAGGTAGAGGGTACGATGGGTCGAGGAAGACCGGTAGAAATATCACATAGGATAGTACCTGAGCTTCTGTACAGACAGGATCGTTTGCTTGCGCGGCGGCCATAGCAGGAAGATCGAGCACCGGTAAGGTAACTGCATTCGTCTGGATACTTGAAAGATCATCGGCGACATAGTTCGACTCGCCTTTAATGTGACGAAGCTCTGTCGTGAACTGGAAGATATAGTTCAAATATCTGCACTCTCGTGGTGATAGTTGTCAGACTTAATATGCAGGGCATGCGTTAAGGGCTTATGGTCGGTGAATAAAATGAATTGGCGTCCTTCTACTGTGTGCCGGAAATGTTTGATGGCGCAGTAGGCTGCAAGAAGCTCGCGACCAAAAGCGCTATATCTCGTCTTTGTGGAAGTAAGGCGTCGTGAGAAAAATTCAAGCGGTTACCAACTACCGGAGATATTCTGTCGCATGACGGCTCCTATAGCGCAATCTGATGCATCAACCGCTATACTAAGCGTGGCTGATGGGTCAGGATGAGCGAGAAGTGTAACTTGAGCGAGAGCCGTTTTGATCTCTGAAAATGCAGTAAGCGCGGTATCGTTCAATTCTAATTTACGTGGATTACCGCGTAGTAAATCGGTTAGTGATCGTAACCGTTCTGCAGCGTGAGGGATAAAACGTCGGTAGAAGTTAACCAAACCGAGAAAAGCCTTCAGTTCCTTGATTGAGGACAGCACGTTGTACTCCTTGATTGCCTGAACTTTGTCCTCGCAAGGCAGAATACCTTCTTGTCTGATGATGTGACCCAGAAATATTATTTCTGATTTATCCAAATCACATTTCTCTGGGTTGACTACTATTCCATTATCCGAAAGACGTTGGAATAATAGCGTAAGGTGTTGATAATGTTCATCTACGTTTGATGATGCGATCAGCAGGTCATCAATATAGACGTGAACAAAATCCAAGTCTCGTACCATGCTATCGATAAAACTTTGAAAAGTTTGAGCAGCATTCCGTAATCCAAATGGCATTCGTAGGAACTCAAACAGACCGAAAGGAGTCGTGATAGCAGTTTTTTCGATGTTTTCAAGAGCGACTGGGATCTGGTGATATGCTCGTACCAGATCGATTTTAGAAAAGATAGTCGTGCCCTTGAGCAATGCCGTGATGTCGTGTATGTGGGGGATGAGGCAGCTATCAAAGCGCGCAACTACGTCTAATGCTCGGTAGTCGCCGCATGGTCTCCAACTAACCCCATCCCTTTTGCGCACCATGTGTAAAGAAGAGGCCCAGGGACTGTGGGAATGACGAATAGTACCAGTAGATAGTAAATTGTCGAACTCACGTTTAGCGAAATTTAATTTGTCTGGTGACAGTCGGCGTGGTCTTGCCGTGACTGGTGGTCCGCGGGTGACTATGTGGTGTACCACACGATTGGTCATCGACGAAGTCTCCTCGAGTGGTTTAGTTACTCTGTGGAATTTCTCGAATAAAGCGTGGAATTTATTGTCACGCGAATAAAAAGTGCAGAGAATTGGGTACGCGTACATCGGAGTCTATTATATTAATACTATTCTTATCGTTATCCGTCATGTCGAGTATATTATATGTTAAAAATTAATATGAAAATATATGACAGACGTGGACAGATAAGCGATAGACTCACCAAAATTGACTTCTTTGGAAGGTTTGGTTGCGATTGCCAAGTGGTTGAAGCTGTAGGTTCACCAGTTGAAGAAGATTTAACCGATGTTGAGGCGTGTTCCAAAATTTGGCTCACCAAATGTAGCGTGGTGTCGATTTGAGCTTGACTATGAACACCTCTGTTATTAGCACAGTTAAACAAACAAGCACAGTAAAACAGTCACTGGTACAATTGGTTATAATAATAATTGTTTTCATTGAACCAATCGCGTTCTGTTGACAAAAGTAGGTCACTACAGCCTAAACGAAACAGAAAGACATTTAGGTGGGTATTTTATTATTCCGGCACAGCGAACAGATAATGGCGATCATCTGCTGCAACTTTGCTCAGACAATCGTTTATTTTTAGTAAATACAAATTTTAAGCATGGCGACCCCCTGCACCAAACCAACGATGGACTCAGATAGACCATATTGCCATCAGTCATCGTTGGAGAGGGTCAATAGAAGATTGTCGCTCATTCTGGGGTACCTGCTTGGACTCTGATCATGCCCTAGTACGAGCACGCATCTGCTTGCGCCTCACTGAACGCAAAAGAGCCACACAAAAAAGACTCATTGGAACCGAATTGAGCAATGAGAAAGCCAAAAGTAGGTTCCAGGAACAACTGAGGTCACACTTAGGTAGTTTCGAAAACGAAGCTAACCCAGATGTTGCTTGAAAAGTTATACAAGCAGCTGTGGAAACAGCAGTGACACCTACTAGCGATTTAAACCAAAGGGTTACAAAGAACCGATGGATCTCTTCAAGGTCTATTACACTGATGGATTCTCGCAAACTCATCCCATCAGGTTCTGAATACGATGAAGAGCGTAAAGAAATCAGATCTACATTAAGCAAAAGTCTGAGGAATGATCGTGAGCAGTGGTGGGCAACAAAAGCAAAAGAAATGGAAAAGGCGGCGATTATAGGGAACACAAGACAACTCTACAGACTAATAGAAGAAACTGGAATTAATAAATCAAGTGTAAGTCAGACCATTTCGGAAAAAGACGACACTCTCATCTGCTCCCAGTCCAGATGCTTAGAACGATGGGCGGAACACTTTTAGGAGCATTTTAGCTGGCCTTCAGCTACTCTACAACTAACCTCTATTCCCAGACAGTGTGAATGGAACATTGAAGTAGGTCCTCCAACTCTAGCTGAAGTTCAAACGGCTATAGCTAATCTGAAACGAGGAAGGGCATCTGGTCCAGATGGATTGGCCCCAGAGGTTTTTAAGGATGGTGGTCTAGTTTTAGTGATTAGGTTGACTAATATTTTAGCTAAACTCTGGGAGTTAGACGTTATTCCATCTAACTGGTCACAACCACTTATCGTCCCAATATTTAAGAAAGGGTCAAAATCATCCTGTGAGAACCAAAGAGGGATTAGTTTGACTAATATAGTATCTAAAATACTAGCCTCGATAATTTTCGAACGCCTAACTAAGACTCGTGAGCTGCAAACACGTGAAAATCAGGCTGGCTTCAGACCTGGTCGTGGCTGCATCGACCACATATTCACCATTCGTCAGGTTCTAGAACACAGGCATACTTATCGGCGTCTGACAATGGTGGTCTTACTTGACTTAAAAGCAGCATTTGACTCTGTTGACCGATTGGTTCTGTGGCAGTGTCTGTCATTGAAAGGCGTACCTCAGAAGGCTCTTTACTCGAGCACTACTAGTCGAGTCAGAGCTTATGGCGAACTGTCATCTGCTTTTGCAACCTCAAGTGGAGTCCGTCAAGACTGTCCATTTCTCCATTTTTGTTTAACTTTATCATAGACTTACTGATGGAAATAACGCTCTCATCGACTGAATTCTCGGGTATTGATCTCCTACCAGGAGGTCCACTTATCGACTTAGAATACGCAGATGACATAGTCCTGTTTGGTGAAGCTGCTGATGAAATGCAGATTCTTTTGATAGCACTGAGCATTAATGCCAGAATGTTTGAGATGCGCTTCTCGCCCTCTAAATGCAAGTTGCTGCTTCAGGACTGGTCTGCGTCAACACCTGAACTAAGGATAGGGAGTGAAGTAGTCGAACGCGTCGACAACTTCACTTATCTTGAAAGTCTGATCAGCCCTAATGGGTTGGTGTCTGACGAAATCTCAGCACGGATTCGAAAAGCTCGTTTGGTCTTTGGCAACTTACGTCATCTATGGCGAAGGCGAGATATCCGTCTATCAATTAAGGGACGAGTATACTGCGCGGCAGTTCGTTCCGTCCTACTATACGGCTGCGAAACACGGCCTTTTAGAGTCGAAGATACTGGTAAGTTACTAGTATTTGACCGCAGATGCCTTAGAAATATTGCGGGTATCTGCTGGGATCACCTGGTAAGTAATAGTGAGGTTAGACACAGGGTATTTGGGAATGATGGTAAATCAGTTGATGAGGTTATGAATATTCATCGACTGAGATGGTTGGGTCACGTGTTGCGTATGCATGAACACCGATTACCACGGCGCACAATGCTGATTGGTGTTAGGGATAATTGAAAAAAAGCTAGGGGCGGCCAAACCAAAACGTGGCATCAGTGCTTGAAGTCACTAACTTCTAGTAAGAGCCATGTTGGAAGATTCAGACTGCCTGGTTGGGGTCCGCGTGACTATCGTAACCAATGGTTGGAGACTCTTGGTGACATGGCTCAGAATCGATCACAATGGCGTCGGTGTATACACTCTCTGTCTTCCTTAAATTAAGAGATTAAAATCACTCCAAATATTTCTTTCTAGGAACTAATTCTTTCTCCCTGTATTATCTCCTTATACACAATCTTTCTTCTATATATTACCACCACTGAATTAACTACTTTTATGAATCCGGTGTTCATCTTGTTGTGCTAATGCGGTATGGCAACTTGGACCGATGCATATACGTGCCTTGTCCTACGTTGCAGCTGACTGACTGAGATGCGTTGTTTCTTTATTCTCTAATTATTAGCACACTAATTTTCTATGCCTTTTGCTTTCCCTCTTGTTGAGCCGATGTGAATTATGGTGGCCTGAATCAACACGTATATTTGTGAGGTTGTCATTGTCGTCAGCTCGACAAGAATTAAAATAATAATCATCTGACAAATCTGTAGAAGTAAAAACCTGTAGAATTAATGAGCAATACAATGTTCAAGCGTACCGATGCTAAAATTCTTCTTATTTGACTGTCTTATGAGTCTCAACCAGGGAGATTGTATTTCTATATACAACTGGAGCAATAGATATATGTAATCACTTCTCGCCGGAATTTTCGTGAGATTCTTGGAGAATGCATGTTTGTGTCCGCTGACATTCGTCGCATATTTCGACCTAGTTGATATACATGACTGTATATAATTCTATCCCCGCCTATGTCTATCAAGTTATTAGTGTTTGTGAATCTCTGACATATCGCAATCTGGAAGAATAAGATTATTAATATCCAAGCGTAGAGTTCTAGGCAGGTAAAGTAGTGTGGTCGTTAACGTTAATGTACATTGCCTGGGGCGGTCGAGGAATGTTCAGCTCACATCGCACCACTGAATAATGAGATTTAAGAAGGGTCAACAATAGCCTAGAGCTGGGAATAATTTTTGGTCTAGGATAAATTGACGAAAAGCTTGGATACACAATACACCTGAATTTAGAGTAACTAAGTAATGTAGGTCCCGTAAGTACATTACGATCATTCACATATTAACACACTTATTCTGAACTCTATATCGTTTCCACTGACTGTAACTAAAGTTCACACAATAATTGTCACCGTAGGCGACATAACGCTGAATTCACCCATTATTTTCACTTAAAATGAGCATTCTAAGATTCTTCCACGCTTCATGTTGCGAATTTCTTCTCCATCGAAGTATGTTCAACATCAAATCTTTTCTTATCATTATTATTACTACCTTCATTTCAACTACTTTGCTATTCATCTTAATCTTGCTGAGTTAATGTCATGTGATAACTTGAGCTGATGGACATCTGCAGCGAGTCAATCTAAACTAAGCGGCATTCCGTCAGTCAAATTTATTTATTTATTTTAACACATAAATATCGGTACAAGAAGGCCTATGTCTATCAAGTTATTAGTGTTTGTGAATCTCTGACATATCGCAATCTGGAAGAATAAGATTATTACGAACTAATTCTTTCTTCCTGAACTATCTGCTTATACACAATCTTTCTTCTATATATTACCACCACTGAATTAATTACTTTTATGAATCCGGTGTTCATCTTGTTGTGCTAATGCGGTATGGCAACTTGGACCGATGCATATACGTGCCTTGTCCTACGTTGCAGCTGACTGACCGTCTGACACAATCTAGGTATTAATTACACTAGAAGTCTGAACTTTGAAAAACATGCATCATCTATTATTTCTAAATGTAGACGGCAAATTGGTTTCATAATGAGAAATTGCTTCACAACAGAGGCTAAGCTTACTCTCTATAAAATATGTGTACGACCTTCCCTGGAATATTGCTCTTTTATCTTCTCTAATATGAATACCACAGACAAGATAAGAGTGGAAGACGTTCAAAGACGCTTCACATGCCAACTGCTAGGAAGTAATTCGAATGCCAACTACACAGATAGATGTAAGCACCTCTCTTTAAATATACATTTTTCTTCCTAAGTGTCATGTCTTTTTTTTCTTTCTATTGCAAGAAGACAGATAACTCAGCAATCTTATGAATGCTGACTTAATAAGGCCGATCATACAAAGCTCAAAATTGATCATAAAATCTTGTGAGTTGCTCTGTGTTTTATTTTTCTTACCCTAAAAATTCTACAATTTTATACTCTTTCATATCATTTGATTTGCTATTGGTCCTCTTTATCTTTAAACCACATATAATCTAACCTGTTTTTTTCCTATCTTTCACCATTAGTTATCTTCATAGCAGTGTGATATACTAAATGAACATCTAACCCATAATACAAACGCTTTAACTATCTGATTTGCTTGTAACATGGAACTAGTAGAGACAGTGTATTCAAACCATGGGCTTTGATTAAAGCAGTATTCATGCTTACCACAAACGTAAGAGAGCCTGACATCACAAAAGGAGAGAGGGTGGCGTTACTGACCAGCAAACATGATGGCGGGGAGATAACTTCAATCCACTCATGTCTGTAGGGCAGAACATTTTGTTAAATTTCGGCTCCTTATGTTCTAGTGGAATGTCACGTACTAGTGGTATTGATGATGATTTATCATGCTAAATACTTCATTAAATCGTGTTTAGAACATTGAATCGGTTTAACTTCCTACCCAGTAATTCTAATTCAAGCAAACTAGACAATTTGCTATAAAAAAACGAAGCCTACTCTACATCCATAAATTATAAACAAGGCCCTAATAGCGTCGACAAAAAAATGGAGACAGCCATTTGTGTATCATAACACTGCTTTTAGCACTATATTTTATAACTACATATTCTCATACTCTTAGTTTCTTTCTGAACCACCTCCATTTGTCAGTTGATTATCCACTGATATCTTGTTTACACTTATTTTCTTATTATTAGGATGCTCCTGCATACTAAATATTTTAATAAAAGAGAATCAGACTGAGTAGTTATACCTTAACTATTTCTTCATGAACATTGTCTTCTCTGCTTCTTGTCTTTTTTTTGTTTTCTCGCACCATTTTTCAGCCCCCTTGAGATACGGAACGGGTGATCTATTCCTGGGCTATACTTAAAATCTCAAATATTCCAAAGGGATATAAGATTGCGATTTCTAGAAGCCCTCAACTGCACATGAATCTATTATCGACCATCAGTTGCACGTCGTAATGTAATTTCATGAAGCGCGCGAACTGTGATATTGACTAGAACAATTCTATATTCATATCTTATAAATTATCGACCTAGCTGAGCAATTTACTACAGTTGGAAATTGTTTCATTTGTAACAATTTGAGGATAAATCTGCAACTCAACACAACTGTCTGTCAACCAACACCAAGGTCAGAACTTTCAATGCAAATGTGAACACAGTTCTACTGTATGGAGCGGAAACCTGAATAACCACGAAAGTCATCATCCAGAAGATACAGGTGTTTATTAACAGTTGTTTACGCAAACTAATTCGGATCCGTTGGCCGGACACTATTAGCAACAACCTACTAAGGGAGCTCCCTAGGGAACAAATCAGATCCCAGTGGAGGAAGAAATCAGGAAGAAGCGTCGAAAGTGGATAGGACACACATTGAAGAAAGCATCGAACTGCGTCATGAGACAAGCCCTCATGTGGAATCCTCAATGTCGAAGGACGAGAGGAGGACCAAAGAACGCATTACGCCGAGAAATGAAGATAGTGAAGATGCCACAGGTATTTGTAGTTTGACAACGATTTAACCAGTAACACCTTCTAATATGAAGCGCACCCACCAAGTGAAAACAAAAGACAGAAGTGAAGAGATCGAAAATATATTTGATAAGCTATCAGTATATCGAGGATCGTTTGAACTAATCTGGCTATCGATTGCGGTAGATGTTGAGCACGGTGTTCCCACACGTGATCTGGTGCGGATGCTTGTCCGAGTGCCTTCAGCTAGATGAGTCCACTAAAACTGTGGTCAGCATCCAATGTCGAAAACTTACAGAGCTATTTATTTTGGGGATCTATTTACCGCTACAATAGACATGAGAAAAATTAACCACAATGTACAATATGGTAAAATAAAAGAAAAGGTACATTGAAGGTTTCCGTTTCTCGCAATCTTCATCGTTCTGTTTACCATCTTTTCCAGCCGTCCTGGAGAAAAAAAATATGTAAGTGCATGTCGAAATAGACTCGTAAGCACGTGAAAAAAGCACAAGGCGAGCGAAAACATGGATAAATAAACTCATGCTCACGTGTTAGCGTAAAAAACAGGATTTTGTAATATCGCTTTTTGGTTTTGTCTTCTTTTTTGAAAAAAGTAACAATAATATATAAGCATGTTAATTTTTTTAAAAAAGAAAAATTATATATAGTACGAGGGGAAATCGAGACGAAATAAAATGTCATCTAGTATCTTACGTGCAATAGTCGTTCAAATGTTCTGGAAATCTTACTCTTCTCCCAGACCCTGTTGTTTTGAGGTTATTTTCTGATACCGCCGAACTATCAACGTGTGTGTCGGCTGTCGATTGAGGTATTATAAGTGCAGGAGTTGTGTCGTGCGATTGTATTGAAAGAAAAATCGACGTGAATATGATTTCCTTCTAAACACGCTGCTTTGAGGCGATCGATGCTGATGCTTTCGTTGATTCCGTTCTTATCGATTATATGGAACTTAGGTTCGCGTTAAAGAACTTTGAAAGGTCCTTCGTATGCTGATTCGAGAGGTCGCCGATGCTAGTCTCGACGTATGAAGACGTGTGTACTATAACGTAAGTCAGATTAAACGAAAACATCAGTTGATTGTGGTCGAGTGGAAACAGGTTTAACTGAACGCATTGCGTTTGTAAGCCTGTTCGCGTAGAAGGTTAGCTCCATGTCCATCGAAGAGGATGAAGGATCCACGAACTCTCCTGGAAGTCGAAGGGTCGTACCATAAACGAGTTGAGACGCAGTGCATCCAATATCAGCTTTCACTGCATTGCGTATGCCTAGTAAGACGAGTGGGAGAGCGTCAGTCCACTGAGAAATGTTTGAGACTGATAGTGACGCTTTAAGTTGTCGGTGAAAACGTTCTACTAACCCGTTTGCTTGTGGGTGGTAGGCCGTCGTTTGGGAGCGAGTGAATTCTAATTTTGCGGTTAGACAACGGAAAGGTTCAGATTCAAACTGACGTCCACGATCTGTACTGATGGTTGTTGGGCAGCCGAAGTTTGCTACCCATCGTTCGACGAAGGCACGAGCCACTGTTTCACCAGTAATGTCTTCGATGGGTACTGCTTCTGGCCATCGATTAAAAAGGTCTACGCATGTTAAAAGATAAGAATATCCATTTGAATCCGGTAAAGGTCCTACCAAATCCAAATGAACACGGTCGAAGCGAGCATCAGGAGTTTTAAACGAGCCTAGGGGAGATTTGTTATGTCTAATCACCTTAGATTTCTGGCAGCCCACACAGGAGCGTGCTCATTCCCTCACGTCTTTATTCATACCAGGTCAGCAAAACCGCTCTGCTATAAGCTTGATGGTTGCACGAACACCTGAATGAGAAAGTCTGTGCAACGTATTGAAGACATTGCGTCGATATTGTTTCGGCACGATTGGGCGATCCCTACCTGTAGATGTTTCACAAAGTAAGGTTTCGTTACCTGTTCCCATCTGTTTAATGCACAGTTAAAGTGTTGTTGAGGACGACTCGTGCTGAAGATCACTGTCTTCTTTTTGAAGTTGGGCGAGTTTTAAAAGGTCAATTTCTGTTCAAGGAATTTATACAAGACAAGGCGTCTGCAACTACATTGTTTGCTCCAGAAATGTGTCGAATATCTGAAGTAAACTGCGAAATGTAGTCCAGTTGTCGAGACTCACGTGGTGATTACTTGTTTGAAGATGAGCTTAAGGAGAAGGTAAGAGGTTTATGATCGGTAAGAATGGTGAATTCACGGCCTTCGATATAGTGCTGAAAATGTCGGACAGCACAATACATAGCTAAGAGTTCCCTACCGAATGTGCTGTACCTCGATTCAGTGTCTAGCAACCGTCTAGAGAAAAATGCCAAAGGTTGTCAGGAGTGGTTAACCCATTGTTGTAAGACTGCTCCGATTGCTGAGTCGAATGGGTGTACTGCGATGCTAATTGGCGCTTCAGGCTCCTGATGAGCCAGCATTGTTGCTTGAGCGATACGTTCCTTAACTGTGGAAAATGCTTTTCGCGCGGTGTCATCCAGACTGATGGATTTCGCATTTCCACGAAGTTTGTCGGTAAGACGTTACCTAAGTAACACGCATTTCGGTATGAATCGTCTATAAAAAATTACCAGACCGTTAAACGTGGGCAATTGCTTGATGGTGGTCGGTTCTGGGTAATCCAGAATGGCCGCCACTTTCGTTCTAAGGGGTCGGATACCTTACGCATCTATAGTGTGTCCTAAGAAGTCTAAGGATTCGGTTCCGATTTGGCATTTCTCAATGTTTACGGTGATGCCATGTTTTTGTAGTCAGTCGAAAACAAGATCCAGATGCTGGAGATGCGATTCTCTGTCCGGACTTGCTATTAGGCATTCATCAACATACGCATGTACGAAATTGAGACCTCGAAAAACGTCATCTATGAACCTTTGGAAAGTTTGTGCCGCGTTTCTTAGACCGAAAGGCATTCGCGAAAATTCATAGAGTCCGAAAGGCGTTATAATAGCGGTTTTCGGAATGTCGTCAGTGGCCATAGGAATTTGGTTATTCGCTTTAATCAAGTCGATTTTCGAAAAGACAGTTGCACCTTTCAAGATGGCTGTCAAATCGTGAACGTGTGGCAACGGGTAACGATCGGGAATGGTTTTTGCATTCAATCGCCGATAATCACCAGTTGGACGCCAGTCGTTGCTGTCCTTTTTAGGGACCATGTACAACGGAGATGCCCATGGGCTATTTGTCGGTCGTATGATTCCTAAGTATACCATATGGTCAAATTCGTTTTTTCGACAACCTTAACTTTTCGGGGGCCAGTCGGCGTGCTTTAGAGAATACAGGTGGTCCTGTAGTGATGATGTGATGTGTAACGTTGCTGGTTACACACGGCGATTCCGGCTGTGATTGGTAAATGTCAGAATAGAAGGGGTCTAAAGTGTGCTTAATAGTGACAGGAGATAACCTGCAACGAGAAAAAGAGGTTAAGAAAACAGATAAATTAGTATTTTCATCTACTAGCACCGTTTGCGCGTATCGATAATTAAGTTGTGGTGCTGTAGAAGGTCCATACCAATAATTTGCATAGAAACATCCGCAACAACTTTTCCCTTGCGTCGTTTGTCTCCTCTATGTTTGTGCTCATGATAGCTTTTCTGAGATGAGTCCACGAGCAATTGAAATGAGAGCCGGCTTTCTGTGACCACTGTACTACTGTCTCTTTGCATTTGATTTATGTGTCTTATGCATTTTCCGACACCTTTCCGGACTGGGTACAGTACATTTCCGATTCGACGTTCTATGACACCTGGTTCTCACTTCCTATTACCTTGGTACAATTTCACAAGTACCCTTTCACCCACCTGGAAGCTACGAGTAACCGTGCGATACTCGTTCATCGGTTTTAATGTCTTTCTGGATGGCAACATACTGTTGAAGACTGTCCGAATTTTTCGTCCGAACATACACTCGACTGGTGACTTTCCTTCTGGTACTGCCGGATTGGGGGTAACTCTGTAAGACATTAGGAACTTACTGATCACTTGTTCTGGGGTACCCTCACCTCTCCCCTTTGCCAGAGCTCTTTTTATCGTATCCACGAATCTTTCCTCTTGGCCATTCGACTGAGGATGGTACGGAGGAGAGTGTAGATGCGATATGCCATTTTCACTGCAAAAGCGTTTGAAAGCTGATGACATAAACTGAGTGCCGTTATCGGTCACTAAAATCTCTGGAACCCCAAAACAAGCAAACAATCCTGACAATCTTCTTATTGTTCTCTCTGATGTCGTTTTCCGCCTATCACATATTTCTGGCCATTTTGTAAAAGCGTCGGCGACAACTAAGTAATTTCTGCCTTGTATTGGTCCGGCGAAATCAGCGTGTATTCTTTGGCAAGGCCCGTCCGGTTTTGGCCATGGTTGTGGTTCAGCTTTCGTTGGATTCTTCGCAGCCTCTAGACAGGACCAGCAACTGCGACATTTTTTTTCTATATCACGGTCCATTGACGGCCAGTATGCAGAGCTGCGAGCTAGTGGTTTCATTTTACTTATCCCCGGGTGCCCGCTGTGAAACTGCTTAATGACTTGGTGCCGAAGAATTCTGTGGATAACGATACGGTGGCTAAACATGATGCACGAGTCGACAACTGTTAAGGAATCTCGTCGACGAAAATATTGTAAGAGTTCGCCACGTAGTCTAGATGAAGGCCACTTGTTAAGTATGCAGCGGTGAACAATCTTCAATGTATTATCCTTCTTGCTAGCTTCTTTAATGGCTTCGAATGTTACCGGGAGTCCTGAAACTGCGTCTGTTAATACTTTGTGAACTTCATCCTCGACTTCTATGGCAGCTACAAGCACGTCCTCTTCTTGTTTTGCATGCGATCAATCAACCTTGAGAGGGAATCTGCCTGTCCGAAGTCGGTTGTTGGTTGGTACTTTATCTTGAAGTCATAACCAATAGCGCAGTTGCCCATCTCTGTAAACGGTTTGCTGTATATACAGGGATACCCTTTTTAGATCCGAAAACTGTCAGTAGCGGTTTATGGTCTGTTAGTCAGGTGAACTGTCTGCCAAACAGCATCTTGTGGAACTTTTTTACAGCGAATATTATGGAGAGAGCTTCTTTCTCAATCTGACTGTAGTTTCTTTCAGTCATAGTCAGCGATCTTGCTGCGTGTGCGATTGTCTTTTCAGACCCGTCAGGATAGGTATGTGAAATTACAGCTCCGATTCCATAATTTGACACATCTGCCGCGACTATAATTGGAAGATCTGGATCATAATGTGTATGTAGAAGGTCTGATGATCGGAGCTGCTTTAGTTTTAGGAATGTTTCTTGGCATTCGGTTGACCAGAACCATTTGTTATCCTTTTTCAGTAAGCAATTAAGTGGAGCACGAAGGCGATGCAGATCTGGAAGAAAGACGCCATAATGACTAACCATTCCCAAGAAAGAACGTAAAGTTGATACATCCGTCGGTGGGGGCATGGACTTGATGGCTTCAACGTTTCCAGAATCAGGTTTTCTCCCGTTTTTATTGATTATGAATTTCAAATAACGGACTTGTTCCATGTAAAAATCACATTTTTCAGCACGCAACCTGAACCCATAATCTGCTATGCGTCTAATCACCGTGTCCACCTTACTCTCTAAGTCAGCATAGTCTGTACCAATGATCAATATGTCATGGACATAGGCCGCAGTACCGGGAATATCTTGTAACATAGTATCCATAACCTGTTGGAAGATTGAAGGGGCGGTTTTAACACCAAAAGGAAGTCCGTTATGTCGGAACAATCCTTTATGAGTGTTTATTGTCAGGTAATGCCTACATTCTTCCGCTAATGGAATCTGTAGATAAGCTTCTGACAGGTCTAATTTTGCAAAATACTTACCCTCATTTAGCTTTGCAAATAAATCTTCTGGTACCGGCAAAGGGTATTGATGGGCTTCAAGCGCTTTGTTTAATCCAGTCAAATAATCTGCGCATAGCCGGTTACTTCCGTTTGGCTTTTTGACAATCACTATTGGTGCTGCCCAATCAGAAAAGTTCACTAGTTCTATTATTCCACTTCTTTGCAGGCGCTCTAGTTCTTATTCAACAATAGATAACGCTGCATATGGTACAGGACGTTTTGGTCTGAAGACGGGGGTGACCCCCGGTTTAAGATTCAGAAATGCTTTCGCCTTTTTGCACTCCCCCAATTCTTCTGTAAATACTTGACTATGTCTTTCTAACACAACATTCTTCAGATCCTTCTCAACTGGTTTACTGGTTCTTAAGGCGCTGCATATGTGGTTAATGGAGTTATTTGTTAATTGTAGTGCTTCCAATAGGTCTACACCCAGCAAATCTAGTCCTGGGTTCTCTGTGAGATATAGTGTTGCCTTTGTCTTCGCGTTTTCTTTTGAAACTGTGCAACAAACCTCTCCAACAATGTTCAACTTCCCTCCAGAAGCACTATGAGCTAACTGGGTTGTCGGTAGCACCTGTGGTTTTCCGATACGTTTCCAGGTTCTTCGACTGATAAGTGTGATGTCGGAAGCAGTATCGAGCTGCAGGCGGGCACGTTTTTTATTTATATCTAAGTTTACATACTTTCGTCGGCGACGAATTCGTGCTCGATTATGTGATACCAATACTTTGTTAGTTAGTGCATCATGTCTGTATTTCTTGAGATAGGGCTTCGAAGAATGTCGTCTATGGGTTATTTTTCTGGATCTGCTTTCTTTATGGCCGTTCCGGTGACATTTACTGCAATAATGTTCTCTATGTGGGCAGAACATTTTATAGTCCCAACCTCCACACGATCAACATGGAGATGAGGGCTGATTGTCTGTGTGTGATGATTTTCATGAGCCGGCATCTTTCTTTCCACTTACAGCATGAATGTATGGCAACTGGCCATTATTTTCGACCATGGAAGTGTCGTGTTTTAGTTTACCAATCTTTGGCACTCTGTGGTTACTTCCTGTAGTGTTATGTTTGGACATTGTTGAATTTTACTCAAAATTCTGGTTCTAATATCGGCATCTTCATGAGATTGGAGGCTGCACACGAACACTAGACACTTAAACTGATTTTCTGTCAGTGCTGATAGTTTGAAGCGCTCACATTCACGGTTTACTGACCCTGCATGCTTCACCCAGTCATCGTCGCCTGCTTTTGTTATCTTGAGGCATTGATAACGAATATTAAACAAGTATGACTGTGCAGCGAATATTTGCGACAAAATTTCGATCGTTGCATCAAAAGAAAAATCTCTTGGATTCTTTGGAAGGATAAAATTACTGTAACGTTCATGTTCAACAGTTCCAAGTTTTCGTCGGAGTATTCTGACCTTAGCGGCGTCATCACGTTTTTTGAGGTCGACCTTGAACAAATTTTCATATTTGTTGAACCAGGTTTCAAAAGTAATACCACCTGAAGCATCGAAATTGAATTCATGGATAGAATCAATGACGTGGTCAACATGAGATTTGAAGGGATCATCTGCAACTTATTTTTTATTCAGGTTCATTTTCTGGGTCAGTGTTTCTATCATACGCATCAGGAACTGTTCGAAACGTTTTTCTTGGCGTTCTAATAAGGCTTCATGTTGTTCAAAGGTAAATGATATCTTGATATGATAGCCCCGTCGTCAGTTGTTATATCTCGAAAGTTGATTACTTGATATAACGCGTACAACTGAACACAAGAACGCCCAAACCCTTCCAAGTCGCAAGGAGAAGACAGAAGACTAGTGAAAGGAATGTTACTCCAAACAGTGTCAAGTCTGAGTACAAATTGTCAGGTATTTATAGTTTTTAGTAAGAACAAAAATCATCATTATAGTCCTCCAATCCGCATACAGGGGGTTATATGCCTTGTCCAATCGGGAAGCTACACGTAGGAATTCTAGAATATTCTTCCTAACAGTGATTGGATGGAATATCTTCGGCTTCTTTTGAGCCTCTTATAGCTTCCTCGAGTTTACCCGTGGTCCGTCGTCACATTTACATAACAGGAAGATTGTTAGCCACGGACTAGCCAGTAGCGTACAAATACTCATATTCATACATTATATAACATTTCATCACTTTTCTTTCAATATTTCAGCAATCTGTTTATGTTTATACCGATTTTATACAAAAGAAACTTTATTTGGCAGCCAGTTGTACCGTCACTGAACATAAGTTTATCTAGAGTGGCAATGTCAACAACTCAATCTACGGGGAATCTCAGTAAAAGAGCTTACACAGTATATGACAATACGCACAGGTATTGGTGATATACCAAAAAGAACTAACACTTCAAACTCAAGTATCTGTTGTTGAGTAGAACAAAAAGATATGAAATAACACTCACAAAAAATGGTATGCTGAATAACAATGTGATAACTGTTGTTATGTAATGAATATTACTTGTGAGCTACTCTCTGAGATAACAAACACAAATGAAATCACATGATTAACAGAGGTTTCTCTGCACGTGATGGCATCAATGGCGTTATGAGAAAGATTAGAATCGATAGTATTGTTCAGTGATTAGTCGGGTCAAAACTCTAATCACAGGTCGTGGTCAATAGGGTAGAAGAACAGACGGTGGAGATATTAATCATCCTTATTAATAGCGATAGTATAAATGTGCAACCAAACAATTATATCCGTTTCTTTTACCATTGATACAGAGAAACAATAGGCCAAATATAAAGTGTCATGAATATAGAAAATCTATTCAGTCGTTATTTTGTCGTTTTCAAATGTCTTATATGTATTGATTTATGTATGTGATTTTGTGCAGGTCGATCTTCATTTAACAGCTTACTTACTTACTTACGCCTATTACTCCTCGTGAAGGAGCATAGGCCGCTCACCAGCATTCTCCATCCAACCCTGTCCTGGGCAATCCTTTCAAGCTCTTTCCAGTTCTTATTCATCTTTTTCATATCTGCTTCTATTTCCCGACGTAATGTGTTCTTTGGCCTTCCACTTTTCCGCTTCCCTTCACGATTCCAAGTTAGCGCTTGCCTCGTAATGCAGTTCGATGATTTCCTCAATGTATGTCCTATCCATTTCAATCGTCTTTTCCTAATTTCCTCTTCAGCTGGAAGCTGGTTGGTTCTCTCCCACAAAAGGCTGTTGCTGATGGTATCCGGCCAATGGATGTTGAGTATCATGCGTAGACAGCTATTAATAAATACCTGTACCTTCTTGATGGTGGTTGTTGTAGTTCTCCAAGTTTCAGCTCCGTACAGTAGAACTGCCTTGACGTTCGTATTGAAGATTCTGACTTTGATATTGGTTGAAAGTTGTTTTGAGTTCCATATGCTCTTCAGTTGAAGGAATGCCGCTCTAGCTTTGCCAATCCTCGCCTTGACGTCTGCATCTGAACCTCCTTGTTTATCGACGATGCTTCCCAGGTATGTGAAGGATTCCACGTCTTCCAGAGTTTCGCCATCAAGAGTGATTGTATTGCTGTTCTCCGTGTTGTGTTTGAGGACCTTGGTTTTCCCTTTGTGTATGTTGAGGCCTACTGATGCAGAGACTGCTGCTATGCTGGCTGTCTTTATCTGCATTTGTTCGTGTGTATGGGATAGAAGGGCTAGGTCATCTGCGAAGTCCAAGTCGTCTAATTGGTTCTGAGCTGTCCATCGTATGCCGTAGTTTCTCTCAGATGTCGAGGTCTTCATAATCCAGTCGACCACCAGAAGAAACAGGAAGGGAGAGAGTAGACAGCCTTGTCTTACTCCGGTCCTCACTTGGAATGCGTCTGTCAGCTGTCCTCCATGCACTACTTTGCACTGTAGTCCATCGTATGAGTTCCGGATAATGTTGACAATCTTCTCAGGAACTCCGTAGTGTCGAAGAAGTTTCTATAACGTCCTCCTATCTACACTGTCAAATGCCTTCTCATAATCAATGAAGTTGATGTAGAGTGACGAGTTCCACTCAATTGATTGTTCGACGATGATCCGTAGTGTCGCAATCTGGTCTGTGCACGACCGGTCCTTACGGAACCCAGCTTGTTGATCTCGAAGTTGAGCGTCAACTGCGTCTTTCATCCTGTTCAGTAACACTCTGTTGAAGACTTTACCCGGTATTGACAGTAGTGTAATGCCTCTGTAGTTTTCACACTTGCTCAGATCTCCTTTCTTTGGAATCTTGATGAGGTGTCCTTCTTTCCAATCCATCGGCACTTGTTCCTCCTCCCAAATCTTCTTGAATAGAAGATGAAGCATGCTTGTAGTTACTTCGATGTCTGACTTCAACGCTTCAGCTGGTATATTGTCAGGTCCTGCTGCTTTCCCGCTCTTGATTTGTCTGACGGCCATTCTGATTTCTTCTGTCGTTGGTGGATTGACATTTATAGGAAGATCTGTGTGTGCTGCTTCGATGTCCGGTGGATTCATTGGAGCCGGTCTGTTCAGGAGTTCCTCGAAGTATTCTGCCCATCTGTAGCGCGGTTGTTGAATCTCAGTGATTGGTCTTCCTTCTTTGTCGTTGACTGGTCTCTCTGGTTTACTGTATTTCCCTGCAAGCTTCTTCGTCGTATCGTAAAGCTGTCTCATATTTCCTTCTCTTGCAGCTTTTTCCGCCGTCGTTGCTAGTTCTTCCACGTATTTTTGCTTATCAGCTCTAATGCTCTTCTTCACTTTCTTGTTTGCTTCTATGTACTCTGCTTGTGCTTGGACTTTCTCTGCTCTTGTTCGACTGTTGTTAATTGCTGTCTTCTTGTTCTTTCTTTCTTTGATCCTGTCCAGTGTTTCTGTAGAGATCCATTCCTTGTGATGATGCTTCTTGGGGCCCAGAACCTCTTGACACGTTGAAGTTAATGTTTCTTTGATACCTTTCCAGCTATCCTCCATAGTAGTTTCTTCTTTCTTCAGTAGATCCTGTAAGGCTTGGAACCTGTTGTTGAGAGCTACCTTGAATTCATTGAGTTTGTCAGTATCTCGAAGGAAGGCTGTATTGAACCTTTGTGGTGCTGTTTGTCCAGTTGTCCAGTTCTTCTTTAGCTTCAGTTTCAATTGGCCACAACTAGGTGATGATCTGAAGCTATGTCCGCTCCTCTCCTGGTTTTCACATCTTCCATTGTCCTTCGGAACTTTTTATTGATGCAAATGTGATCTATCTGGTTCTCTGTGGTGTGGTCCGGTGAGATCTTCATTTAACAGCAGATTACATAAAATTTGTACTATATCGCCAAATATAAAATTGAGAAATTACCAATAAAAACGTTCAAATAACTGAAAAAGGCATCTTTAGTTATAAAGATAGGTGAAAACCTATGGCATGTAATAGATGCTAAGTGCTCCTGAGCCCTAAATGACCTTACCATATAAGCAAATTAATTTATCTATCGAGGGATTCTCATTCACAATGATGTAGATCCAGTGCTAGATGGCAAGAAACTCTGAATCTAGGTCTCAAGCTAGATAGTACTAATCTACAAAACGTATCTTCAATCTTTGATCTTGCAATGAGCGTCGACTTCCTCAAAATCACAGCTAAGCCTGTCGAGTTAGTTCCAGTTAAAGCGGAACGCAAATTCAGCATGTTGTGTCCCTAACCTCCAGTCACCAACTTAAACTTAGTCATGACGAAAAGCTTCGTAGGACGAAGTTGAATAATTCTGGAGACTCAACAAACATAATACTGTTTAGTGTTCATTGTTCAACTACTGTATATTTTCAATAGAAATCGTATCATATCACTGTGCGGTACGTTTGAAGTTTGCGTTACGATATCACTATCTGATATATATTGATTGTATACCGTTGAGTCCTAGTTTATAACTCATACATAGCTTTAGAATTCATACTTTTAGCAATATGGGTCGACTGTCAAAAAAACGAGCACGGAAAAGCCCTAACTCTTCAGATATTAACAATTCTGTTATTACCTATTCTTCTTGCTCCGCTACTCCTTTTGTATCTGATAATGTTGGGACTGGTCTTACACCACACGTGCTGCTGGATGACTCTGTTTCTAATTTAGTAATGAGTTCCACCTCAAGATCAAAAAGGATCGATGATATGAAGAGTGAATTAAACACTCTGTTTAAGCAACTAAGCGACATGCGTTCTAAAGTCGAGTCACTTTCTAGCTCTTTATCAAAGCATGATGATCTTAAGCAAGAACTAAAGACACTATCACCCTTAAAACTGCTTTTGTCAAAAGACATCGTTCCTGCGGAACTTGATGACATTATAAAAGCAGAATCTGTTATCGATTTTATCGCTAGTGAAGTTACCAAGCGAATAGTCTCTCGTAATAACGTGATTGTCTATAATATACCTGACAAAGTCCCCATTAAAACTGTAAGGAATTCGATATTAAAAGCATCTAACCTTCAAGACTGTCCATGCCAATGCATCCGACTTACTAACAAGCACCAGAAATACTCGTACCCGATGTTGCTTCTTTTTTAAAGGTTTAGACTGCAGAGTTCTTCCCCCTGTCGCCAATTGTTATTACTTGTGGCCTTGTGCCCTATTAAAATATATAGCGTAATGATACCGCCATTTCGAGAACAGTGACTTATTGGCCGGATCAATAACATACGAATCCGTACGAGCAGCCTAAACTTCTCCTTCCTGCCTAGCGTTGATTATTAAGTCCAGACCACCAATCATACGCAACAAATTATCTTTCAAGTATCAGTAGAAAGTCCCAGCTGATGCGTCAATAAATGAAAGCTAACATTGGAAACTACAAAAGAATGTATTGCAAAAAGACGTTTATTTACTCTTCCGCGTTTCGAGTGAACATCAGACGGATAAGTGTCTGCACTATTTCAAATCTCAGCCTCTACAATGATTGAATACGGGTTAAGGTCAATCAATCAATATCTTATCCTCTTTATGACATTACAAATGCGGTGTTTGCGACACAGAATGTGCTGAGACTTTGAATACGCTTGAGTGATAGCAATATTTACAGCAGGTGAGTCATCGGTAACAATAAAAGAGATAAAGACCGGACATTGTGTGTTCAATAAAGTCCTTCATGAACAAGATAATAAGACAAATGAAGTTACCTCCTCCATCTAATTGACTGCGAAAATCCGCTAGGTGATCTACAGCCGCTTCTTCAATATACAAATTTTTTATACGCTTCAGATCTCTGTGAAAATGAGAATCTCGCACCGCATATTGGCAGTACGTAGCTCTTCCATGAGTTCGGAATGAGATGCTTACAAGTCTACAAAATTCAATAATTGCTGATTCATTCTTAACCCATCAAAGGTTACTCAACTGTGAAGAGATAAGTGGTAGTGAACACCAGTTTCGTATTAATTTAGAACTTCTCATCAGTAGAAGTTAGATTGTTACTTCATGTAGGAATGGATGTAGTTCATATAATCCCTGCAATCAGATGAGCGAAAATACAAACTACCTACAATGTACAACGGCAGCTGGAACGGACGCTGAAAACATTATATGGAACCATGTGGTTTCCTTATTCATATTCGGTTAGGTAAACACAAGGTGATTGTTGAACCCTATTAAATATCTTCATTTATATCAATGTATGTTGAAATGAAATAGACCTGGAAATCGTCAAAGTATTAGACAGAAACAACACAAACAAATCAGAGAATAGTTCGAAATCTGGCGCCAAGTTGGTTTAGCTATCATCAAACATACCCAACTAAACTGAATTTATTAGTCGGTGAGTGAAATGTTAAACAGAGAAAAGGTCATGAAGAGAAAATGGAAATGAAACTAAGTGTGCGAATAGTAATATTAGATATATATTCAATAACCTATCAGATTACATGTCATTCAATCATTTGTGCAATAACATAACTTAAACGTCACTTTTTCGAACATACGTTGCTGGTAGTGTTGTCTAGAAAGACAACGGAATGTTTACAACCATATTGTTAAGCTCAACAGAAGCAACATCCCGAATTTGCCCCTCACTTTCATTTCAAATGCAACACCATTCGTAATTGTCTGCGCGTTGTTGTCGTGTTGATCGTCTATTTACTTATATATCTTTTTACATGAATCTGAATCAGGGATAAGAAGAGATGTGTCCCAAAAGACTCTTCATCTCTATATCTCGCTTGTCAACCAATCAGTTGACAGAATAGTTTTCGTTTCTCTGCCTAAGGCCATTAGTGTCATTTCGAAATCACGCATTTTCAACCAGAAGGTTGGGCAAGTTAGCCCATTATATGAAGACTATAATCTAGATCGGCACAGCTTTTCTCTTGTAAACAATTGAACAGAAAGATCTCGGACGTAGCAGTTACACATAACCACTTAAATTTTTTTTCACTCGAAAGTTTGTATTTCTGTGTACATCCACCGTATTTAACAACTCTAGATATCGTAGTTTTGTTTTAATGCAGCAGATAATTACGTTTTTTCGTAGTCATTCCTAACTTTTTAAAGTATTTTAGCATCAAACTCCAACTGATTCCAAAGACACAGCGAGTATTTCTACTCGTATCTTCTGCATATCTGCATGGAAATTCTGGAAGCTCGACAATAATCTTTTTTGAATAACGAGTGTATTTCGGAAATGTTATGGCAGGTGAAAAATTGTCTGTGTTCATTATTAAGGGATTCGTGTTTTTTCGTTTTTTCTTCAAATGTGCTATTTCGTTACGTTTTTCAACGAAATGTTTACATTGCATATGCACGCATGAGTTGAATTCTTGTTCGTTCATTCTCGTGGACTGCTTTAGGAAGATATATTTTCCCGGCTAAATCTGGTCTTCTCTTTCTAGTAAGCCGCGTCACGATGCGGCTGTAGTAACCATTCTTCGTGTTAAGTTTTTTACGATATTGTTCATATACTTCATGTCAGACTTAAAACAAACCCATAACCTGGAGCATTTGTCACCAGTGGAGATAGACACTGTTATGACTACGAAATTCAGACTTCCAGAATTTGATCGTAGTGATCCTGAGCTGTGGTTTGCTCAACTAGAGCATTATTTCACGAGACACAATATCAATTCTAAAGGAATTCATTATAGAGACTTGTGTTCTATACTTCCGTCCGTGACTTGATTTTAAGCACAACATCACCACAACCCTACACCGTTTTAAGACGAGAGATCATGAACCGTTTAACATTATCAGACAGTCAAAGAATCCAAAGGCTTTTCCAAGGAGAAACATTAGGTGATAGGTCGCCGTCACAGTTTTTACGTCACCTTCAAGTTTTAGTTGGTGATAACACAGTAAGTGAAGCAGTCCTAAAGCAAGGATGGATACAAGCTCTCCCATGCTACGTCCAACACTGTTTGGATGCACAAGATCCTGAAACCTCCTTATTTCATTTAGCGCGTATAGCCAATATGATAACGGAAAGAGGTCTTCCAACTGGATCACACACGATAAATCACACACAAAAAGAAAAAGCAGCAAAAGACCCAGTTATAGAAGGACTCATTGCGAGTGTTAAAAGTCTCACTGAGGCTGTCGCCAAAATGCGAATGGATCATAGAAACAGGAGCAGGTCACTTCAACGACCAAGACCCAAGTCACAAAACAACTCAAAAATGTCCGGGCAATCTGTAAAGTTTTGTTGGTATCACTGGGAGTTCGGTGTGAACTCAAACGAATGCATGCAACCATGCGCCTAGCCCAGGCTAAATCCAAGGAATGCGGGAAACGAGTAACCCCACCCTAGGTAGCGACGACTGAGGAGGGGCACATAAACAGTCGCTTGTTTTATGTTAGAGACAGAAACTTTGGCTTGAACTTCCTGGTAGAAACTGGCACTGCTTTTAGTATCATCCCTCAAAACAAAACTGAGCGGGGGCCAATAGCATCCCCAGTTACACTTCCAGCTGCCAATAAAAATAAATTGCGACGTTTGGGCAGAAAACTTTAACACTAGACTTGGGGTTCAGAAGGCAATTTTCTTTGGGTTTTCACTGTTGCTGATTTAGATCTGGCAATACTAGGGATGGACTTTCTAGAGAGATACGAGTTTCTCGTTGACACTAAAAAACGACGCTTAACACTGAAAGAAATTTCGAATTACACATTAGGCAAAGAAAATCACATCACATCCCGTAACCTGTTTCAAACTCCTCCAGTAACAACAGCGAAATTCCAAGATATACTTGCGGGATTTCCAAACGTAACTACAACAAACCCACAACCCTCTAAAGACAAACTAAAAGTAAGCCATTCTATCAAAACCGAAGGTGCGCCTGTGTTTACAATACCGAGGAGACTAGCACCAGATAATTTCAAAATCGCTTGAGCTGAATTTGACTATATGCTACAACTGGGTATTATCCGTCCTTCTGATAGTCAATGGGCCTCCCCTTTGCATATGGTCTCAAAGAAACAATGAAGGCGATTGTCGACCGTGCAGTGATTACGGATCTCGCAACCGTCAAACCGTACCACATAGGTACCCAATACGGAATATCCGAAATTCCACATATGGTTTACATGGTATGAACATATTTACTAAGACTGACTTGTTCAGGGCATATTACAATATTCCGGTGACTGATAAAGATATCCCCATGACAGCTATTACTACACCTTTTGATTTATTCGAGTTTGTACGCATGCCATTCGGCCTGAGAAATGCGACACAAACATTTCAAAGATTCCTGGATAACCTACTTCGAAATATGACATTTGCACAGGAGCATATAGACGATTTGTTAATTGCCAGCCCCGATTTACAGTCACACGAACAGCATGTACGAGCAGTGTTAAAAAGACTGGATGAAAGAGGAATGAACATACATCAAAGTAAGTGTGCTTTCAGTTTTCGAGCTTCTGGCAATCTACCTCACCATTAAGCACTTCCGAAACACGTTGGAATGCAGGGAATTCATAGTTTTTACTGATCACCAACCACTAAGGAATGCATTGGAAGCGAGATGATAAATACACACCTTGAGAAGTTCAACACCTTTGTGGTGGACCAGACAATATATTAATCAAAAAGGTAATGATAGAGTTATTATTAACAAATAGCAATATATATATATATATATATATATATATATATATATATAAATTAAATGTCACAAACACAATAGAACGTTACTTAGTTCATCAGGAGAGTGCGTGTTCCAAATTGATCAGGTATTAAATATCTACTATTATACATGGTCAATAATTCCAGTAAGTGTGATGGATTCCTCAATGGTATGATCCAGTAGTAAATATGGTATATCCCAATTATCGTCTGTAAAGGTAAATTGGTACTTGATTCAGACTTCAGTTAACACAAATGCGAATGAATTTAGAACGAGAGGTATTTGTGTAGTAGTGTATTTTGGAAACGACCACAAAACGTGTCACGCTCTGTTAGTATCACAACGGAAAAAAGTGATCAAGGTCATTAACTAAAACCACAGGTACAATGATTTAATAATAAATGTACATACAGTGAAAGATTGACAAAATAAATACAAATAATAATAAAAATTATTTACAAAATAAGTTTGACAGACCTGTGTCCGCATAGCTCCCCCCAGAGTTTCCGCAGGTAAAACTGGTTGTATTTACAAAATAAAAGTAAGAATATGATATATAAATATGTACAAAAATATTATTTACAGTTATAAACAACAAAAATTATGGAGATAGATATGACATATACGTTAGTTAAATGCATTGTGTTAACGTTTGAGAATAGTAGTAATGTAACATAGCGTAACGAACAGAAAAAATAATGAAAACACTGTCAATGATAATAATGTGCAAAACTGTTAATAATCCACACACACACACCCACACACCAAATGAACTGTTTATTTTCGTGTACATTGAATAGGTAATTACTCGTTTATTATTCTAACAAAAAAATTTTTTTGATGTATAAAAAAATATGACAAAACGAATAATTATGGAAAAATGTGATTAATTGTGTACACTATGAAAAGAGAGAAAAAATATTGGGTAGGATTGATAGTGTGGGTTCTCGACAATTGTTTGTTTTGGTTGGTTTTATTTTTTTATACGGCAAAATGTATATAACGCTTTGGTTTTTTATAAGTCTCCCAGAACGTGTTAAACAAGAGGGTGTAGTGCTAAGTTTGTCTTCCTCCTTTTGTTTCTTAGCAATAGATGGGATTGGTGGTTTGTTCGCAGCATTGTCTTCCGTGTCTTGAGGGATTTCATAGAAAGCTGGTTTTATTCAATCTATGGAAATTGTCTTGTTGTTCCCATTTTTATTGATAATGAAATATTTGTGGGTATGTTTAATCACTTTATAGGAGCCTTCATATGGTGGTGTCAGTGGCTTTTTTACAGCGTCTACTCGCACAAAAACAAATTTGCACGTTTCTAAATGTTTATCGAGGTGGACTCGGTTGTTTTGTTCTCGAGGTGGTATTGGTTTGATGTTCTGCATTATTTGTAATAATCGGCTTACAAAACGAGAAGGGTCTGCTGGCGTTGTTGGTTCATTCTTGACCAGTTGTCCTGGTAAAGTTAATGTCGTGCCATAGACTAGTTCAGCGGCCGTACATCCGATGTCTTCCTTTACTGACGAGCGGATCGCAAGAAGTACGAGCGGTAAAGCGTCGCTCCATTTTGAAGGGTCCGGTTGTGCCATCAGAGAGCTTTTTAGTTGGCAATGGAATCTTTCGACCATGCCATTAGCTGCCGGATGGTAAGCTGTCGTTTTGACATGATTTACCCGAAGAAGTTTGGTGAACTCGTGAAATAGGACGGATTGAAATTGTGGACAGCGATCTGTTGTGATTGTTGATGGTACGCCATAGTTGGATATCCAGCGGTCGAGGAAAACTGAAGCCACTGTCTCTGCCGATGTATCTTTAATGGTGTATGCTATGGCCCATCTTGTGAACCTATCTATTGCAGTGAGAATATGTGTGAAAAAGTTTGATGGTGGCAGGGGCCTCACTAAATCTAAATGCACGTGTTGAAAGCGTTTGTCAGGGATAGGGAACTTCGCAATTGGACTGTAGGTGTGTTTCTGTGTATTACTACGTTGGCACTGGAGGCAGCTACGTGTCCAACGTCCAACATCCGAATTGAGTTTCGGCCACACAAAACGTTCAGTAATGAGCTTTCTTGTAGCTCTGATGCCTGGGTGTGAAAGACCGTGCAGGTGTCGGAATATTTCTCGTCGGCAAGCGTGTGGGACAAAAGAGCGATTGTTGCCTGTTGAGGTGTCGCACATGATGAAAGTATCTGAGAAAGGCATGGGTATAAATTTAAGATTCAAGCTAGATTTCTCTTTGCAGGATTTCAATTCTGCATCGTCTACTTGGAGTTTAGCTAAAGTTTTGAGGCTGATATCGTTGTGTACTATCGTATTAATGTCCTTTCTAGATAGAGCGTCAGCGACAATGTTGGAAGAGCCTTTGATAACCTGGATGTCTGTAGTAAATTGAGAAATATGATCCAGTTGTCTGGCTTCCTGTGGAGAATGCTTATCATACGAAGTGCTAAAGGAGTAGCAAAGGGGTTTGTGATCAGTCATAATAGTGAAATCACGACCCTGTAGCAGGAATTAGAAATGTTTTACAGCCAAATACATAGCCAGAAGTTCGCGTCCAAAAGTGCTATAACGTTCTTGTGTTGGCGATAATCGTTTGAAAAAGAACGCTATAGGAGTAATGTTGTTGTAATACTGCTCCTACTGCTCTGTGGGAGGCGTCGGTGCAGAGGATGAGATGCGTTGTGGGGTCGGTGTTTAGATGCTGTAGCATAGTGACTTTGGATATCGTTGATTTCGCTTGTTCGAAAGCGTCTCTGGCCTCAGGCGTTAAGGTGAAGATACTCTCTTTTTTGTTCTGAGTTAAGGTTTTATCAATCTTCAGTAAATCTGTCAAAGGTTGTAAGATGGCCGCGCAACTAGGGAGAAAACGTCGGTAAAAATTGCACATTCCCAGGAACCGGCGTAATGTCTTTATCGAATTGAGCTCAGGGAAATTGACTATAGCTTCGGCTTCTTCCTCAAGAGGTCTAATTCCTTGGGAATCAATGTGATGTCCCAGAAATTCTATAGTTGAGGCTCCGAATGTACACTTCGAAGGATTGATAACTACACCATGCTTTTTAAAGCGTTCGAAGAGAGTCTGTAAGTGTCGAATGTGTTCTTCGAGTATTGAACTGGCAACTAAAACGTCATCGATATAGACAAATACAAAATCTAATCACACCAAAAATTGTGATTATAGCTGTTTTTAATATCTTCGGGCGCCATTGGGATTTGATGATAGGCTTTTACTAAGTCAAGTTTCGAAAAATTTGTTTTCCATGTAGATTTAAAGAGAAGTCGTGTATATGCGGTATGGAGTACCTGTCTGGGATAGTTTGATTATTTAATCGTCGGTAGTCTCCACATGGTCGCCGATCTTGGTCCTTCTTTGGAACCATGTGCAGCGGCAAAGCCCAAGCACTGTTCGATTGTCTGATTATCCCGAGTTGCATCATATGTTCAAATTCTTTTTTAGCTATCTGCAACTTGTGTGGTGGAAGTCTCCTTGCCTTGGCACAAATGGGTGGACCCGTAGTGATGATATGATGTTGTACGTGGAGTGCCGTGGATTACGTTGTTGGTGAAAAGTTTGTTTTCAGGTTTTACTATATGAACACCGTAAATCTCGTAATCAGTAGCAAGCGTACCATTCACTTGTAAATGTGTGCATTGGTCAATCAACCTCTTGTTATTCATATCTACTAATAATTTGTAGGCACTTAAGAAGTCAGCTCCGAGAATGGGTCGTTTGATTTGAGCGACTATAAAGACCCAAGTGAATCTTCGCCGAAGACCGAGATCTAGAATGACAGATTGTTCTCCGTAGGTTTTGATAGGTGTTTGATTGACCGCGTGTAGTGACACTTTGCTGTATGTAGTGTGTCGCCGTTGTGAAAGCTCTAATGAGATTATGCTGATTTCTGCTCCGGTATCGACTAAGAAGTCTGAGCCAGAAATATGATCCCTGATGTGGAAGAGGTGGCTAGCGTGTTGGCCAGTAGCAGACGCCGCCATTACTGTCTGGCCAGCCCGTTTCCATGATTTTCTAGGCTGTTTGTTGAGAAGTTGCACAGTTGTGTGCAACGACGTGCGTTCTTACCATACCTCGTATGATACCAACAAATATTAACTGCCTTCTTAGGGGATCTTAAACGATGTATTGACACTGCTCTTTCTCTAGTAATGGATCTATTAGGTCGAGAATGGATACTTGCAATAGTAGCCTGTAATGATGCTAACTGAGTTGTTAACTGTGTTAATTGTTGCTGAATGTTGAGTGTTGTGTTCGTATCGACATTACCAGAAGTTTGTATCGCGTTTAGACAATGCCTGTCGGGGTAGATCTTCGTCATTTTGTCCGCCATGTCGGCTAAATCCTTTAAAGCGACGGAGTTTTCTGAGACGCTAAGAATTTGTCTCACATTATGTGGTAATCCTTGCAACCACATTTGTTTTAGGAGAGTTTTGTCCAGGTTGTATGGACCAGCAAGTTGTTTCATGTGGCGAAGAAGTTGGGAGGGTCTCTTGTCTCCCAAGTCACAGGAAGTTAGTAATAGTTGTAATCGTTTTTCGTCTGAGAAAGACGTGCACTGTATTACTGCTGCTTTGATTTTGTCATAAAGATCTGTCTCTGATACATGGTCAATCAGATCACCAACTTCCGTAGTGATTTCTATGGGTAGAGCGCCGACAACATGGGCATCTTTAGTCTAGCATATATATATAGTTATTATTGTAAATTTTTGTCATTCGAATCATGTACATTCTTTTATACCGATTTGTTAATTGCCAGCCCCAATTTACAGCTACACGAACAGCATGTACCAGCAGTGTTAAAAAGACTGGATGAAAGAGGAATGAACATACATCAAAGTAAGTGTGCTTTCAGTTTTCGAGCTTCTGGCAATCTACCTCACCATTAAGCACTTCCGAAACACGTTAGAAGGCAGGGAATTCATAGTTTTTACTGATCACGAACCACTAAGGAATGCATTGGAAGCGAGATGATAAATACACTCCTTGAGAAGTTCAACACCTTTGTGGTGGACCAGACAATATATTAATCCAAAAGGTAATGATAGAGTTATTATTAACAAATAGCAATATATATATATATATATAAATTAAATGTCACAAACACAATAGAACGTTACTTAGTTCATCAGGAGAGTGCGCGTTCCAAATTGATCAGGTATTAAATATCTACTATTATACATGGTCAATAATTCCAGTAAGTGTGATGGATTCCCCAATGGTATGATCCAGTAGTAAATATGGTATATCCCAATTATCGTCTGTAAAGGTAAATTGGTACTTGATTCAGACTTCAGTTAACACAAATGCGAATGAATTTAGAACGAGAGGTATGTGTGTAGTAGTGTATTTTGGAAACGACCACAAAACGTGTCACGCTGTGTTAGTATCACAACGGAAAAAAGTGATCAAGGTCATTAACTAAAACCACAGGTACAATGATTTAATAATAAATGTACATACAGTGAAAGATTGACAAAATAAATACAAATAATATTAAAAATTATTTACAAAATAAGTTTGACAGACCTATCTCCACACCTTGACTATATATCACACTTCACAAGTGATATCAGTTGCACGTCGTAACGCAACTTTCATGAAGCGCGCCAACTGTGATACTGACTAAAACCATTCTACATTCACATCTTGATAATTATCAACCCAGCTGAGTAATTTACTACAGTTGGAAATTGTATCATACGTAACGAATTCAAAAAGCAACTCAAACGAGTCTTATTACTATTATCATTTGGGTTAATTGATCATGTTTGTAGTACTTCTTATATATATATGTATTCACTTAGACTGGCTTTTGATCATATGAACTAATTCTAAAAGGTTTTCGGTTGAAGATATGTTTAGTAGCCTGATACGATCGATACTACTATTAATAAGTGCTTTTTAAACAAAACATTTAGATCAAACCATGATCAAGTACCTATTAAGGTTCTCATTATCATTTTTCCGTGTTTATTCAATTTATACAGTAAGTTGACCAGTTTTCCTGCAGCATGATTTTAAATATAATCATATAATACAGTTTATTGGCACCATACCATTATTTATTTTCTGGTATTTCCGAAGCAACAACCGTAAAGATATAGTACAGTACGTTACCTGTTAAGTTACTGTATTAGCGCCATTGATTCTACATACCTAATTTAAACGCAAACTATAAGTGAACTTCTAAGTAATCATAACATTCGGCTAAATATATGACTATCGCCGCGATGCTCATGTCCAACCAATTATTATTAGTGGTCAATACAGAATTCTGGAACTTAACACTAGCATTATAAAAAAAACATGTTATGCTGATAACTTAAATATTCGTTTGCTTAATTATAACGTAATACCGAAGTCTAACGCACTTGTAGCATTTCTATAATATTATTATTGGAATGAACAAATAACTTGTACTGATACAATGTGGCATTTTGACATAACAATCTCTTCTCTTGTCAGTTTTCCTCATATCTGAGCGACTCGCGGTCAACAGACACCGTTTTGTGGAATAATATTATGCACCCCTGGTTACGTTGTAACACGTATAATCAGCAGTCACTGGAAGGCGGGAAGTTCTAAAACCACAACACAAAAATTGTTAACCAAGCACTTCACACCATAGAGAGAACACGGAATGGAAACCACCAGTCGTTTATTTAAAAATTAAAATTCGCAGGTCATGTACTGAAGGGAGAGCTAGTTTACAAAACAGTCTTATGAGTCATCCTGTAGGCTCAGTGCATGCAGAGCCTGCTCTTTTTCTCCTAAAGCATTTATTCTTGGTCGCCCTGCAATAGAAGGGAAAACAAAATCTATTACAACAATATACATGATGGTTTTAACGCTGTTACGACGTTCCTGATTATAAAAGGCGGTCACCATAGAGTCAAGGTCATACGTTGAGTCAGGTTTAATATAGAGTCCAACTTCTGGCGAATTCACACAATTATATATATGCGATCAAACAGAGGTTTTTTGTTTTGTTTTTATACTTTTTCGTACACAAGATGTCTACACTATGTCTATTTCCTTCCAGACGACCGATATTTTCTGGAGGACAAACACTTACGTGGAACCGAGCAATTATCAATAATATTTATGCTTTTCCCCCTTGTACCTTATTATTTTATTCAGGCAGCGGAGCAATTCTTTAGGTTTTATTGATTTTCATCATGACCTTTAAAGTAGACTCTACTTTTAACTTGAGGGCGACTCAAGAGGCAGTTGAGTAAACACCTGATAGCCGTAAAGAGCATGGAACAATCGTACCTTACCAACATGGTGTTGGGTAGCCCGTGCGCGGCACTTCCTCAGACATTCTTGTTCCATTTTCTCACACTCCTTCTCTTGCGAGCACGTAGCAAACCGTCAGCGACAGTTGTGGTAGAAATTGCATGCTGCAAAATAAGATGACAAGGTGGCAAATGAAGAGACATCCACGGACTATCGTTGATTACCGACGGAGTTAGTCGTCATTGATTTGAGGTCAAAGTGAGCGAGTTGATAATTCTGCCTTGGGCTGCGGAAACAGAAATAAAGTGATTTCGATAGAATAGGTCATCGATCCGATGTTCCTACGGAAGTCGATTCTAGGGGGAAGTTAATGTGACAGCTAAGGTTTGTTAATTAAGAGTTGGTCTAAAGCAACAGCATAGCTCAGATATTCATTCACGTCTTTATTCTGTATAGGTGTTATATTTATAATTATCTTATATTATATGTTGAGAGGTTTTGTTTGTCTGAATAAGGAATCCCACGTTCCACTGTGACTGCGCAAAGACCAAAAATAAAGACCTATTCCCTAATAAACTAGTTTCTTCTATTAATAACACGAGGATTAACAATAGGCACCAAAAGTAACGTTAAAATGCAAACGCGGATTTATAGACATTTAATTTCAGACGTTACAATATTTTGTTATGCCAATGTTTTGATCATAAACACATAATGGTTAGTTAATGTTAACGGTTAATATTGTTAATGAAATAGGAAATTTGTGATTTGTTATTTGGACAATTAATTAATTGTTACAACATATGGGTTAATGAAAAAACGAGCGAATTTCAGACCAGCACTCTGAAATCCACATCTATCTGCTCCAAACTGTCACCTGGAATTCAGAAATAAACATATGACTGATTAGTATAATGATTATTCATTCAAGTGTACATATGGAATGAACGACTTGATGAAAGTAAAACTGTCTGATAGATCTCGATAAACAGGTATGTATTTATTTGTTTAAACATGATGTAGATCCCACTGAAGTCATGGGGCCTAAAATCACTGTGTGGGTAATATTCAAATGTAATCCTAATCATTTATTCAAATCTGCAATTTACTGGACTGTATCACAAACAACTATTTGAATAGATATTTCAATTCAAAAGGAATCGTGTATCGAATCCAATGAATTGACCTGTAGTAGTTCGTAGCTCTATTTTGTGCATTTCTATTAACTGAGCACAAAGAATGTCGTCTTTATTCAACACTTTTCCATTAAATATTGTTTCATATAATAAGTGTCAGTAAATCTAATTCAACGGATCACTTACGTATCGCTTGCTCTACTAGTAATAGATATTCCTTCGTAACTAAAATTTTAGAAAATGAAATAAATCATCAAATGACGGAGTGTTTATTTACTTCAACGTCTATCTCATCATTGATGAGGAGACCAAGAAAATAATTGCTGATTGTTTTCTTTTTATGTCACATAAATTGTTTACATAGGCAATTGTGCTATACGTTGTACTCGTTCAACAGTGTTTATGTGAAAGTGATGTTTGTTCAAATACTTGCAATTTGTTTGTCCGTCTACCTAATTCGTGCTAATGAATTCGTCTACAATGTGAAACACGACCTCATCATCTTCACCATGATATTCGAATTAGGAATTACTACAAATATGGTGGATCCGTTGTGCAAGAATGTTCGAATTCGGATTAGTATCAATAAACTGTTTAATTTTGCTTATAGCATCCGTGTCATGGTGATTACGTTCACTCATTAAACTATCAGATTGAAGCTTTCACAGACATTTCACACAGTGCTATGGTTTGAGGATAATCATTGTTCAGTCAATTACATGTGGATCTGACACAATTACTCTATAAATCAATTAAAATATTTAAATGGGTTTTCTCACATGATTCGATATTATAATTGTGAGTGTCATAAAACATATTGACAATCACTCCATCAATTTCACTCACAGCTGAAATAAAAAATAACTTTGGTTAGGAGATCATCCATAAATATTGTTTATTTGTACATATCATTCAATATGTCTTGTGAATCGAAATCGTGCGAACCACCGGACATATAGTCTAGATGAACTGAGAAACAATAACAGAGAATCACATTAATTTCTTTATCATTACACCATATACTCACTCAATTATCGATGTTATCGCTAATATCTAGTGCACCTAGTGCATCACAATAGTGATTTCATCTTTGATTCCCTTGACAAGATTTTTACTGTAACATGAAATACTTCCTTCATGCATATTATACCAGTTATTATTCACTTGAAACTACAGTGCTACCGAAGGAGGTGAAGCTTTTGCCTCATTTCTATGCCTGATTAATTTAACTTAGTCACGAACAGAACATGAACAGCTCTATGATTTCATGATTGAAAAATCTTTAGATCAGTGTACCGAAGAAAAACCACGAGATGTTCTAGAAGACACGTTTGTAAATAAATAGAAGGTGGTGGTGAATATGGATTTCGGTAAAGAATGTCAGGTTATGCTTGTCGCACTCATTATTGTCAAAAGAGATAATTTAACTAAAATTACCTTTCGTTCTCTGTGGAATCAGCGGAAAACAATTGAATCCAGAAACATCGTGATCGTATTCTAATTAGTTGATAAAAGAAATAATGAAATAAATTGTAAGCAGAGATGTATGGTGGCTGTCAGAGGTATGAAACACCTCCCAACTGGATATCACTACACCCTAGGGTTAGTGTTATTTTCGAGATTCTACTAGACACTATCCATCTCTACCAGAAACACTGAGGACTTAGTGACAATATCGAGGCAATCAGTACAGAATGCACATACTCAAAAACAGACTGATCAGTTGTATTCTTAAACATCAATGAGAACATTCAAATAATCATTACACCTAAACTGAACAAATTCTAACTTTGCATGACACCTTGTACAGCGAAATGCCCTACCAGACTTTCGGCTACATATGTCGTCGCCATATACCTATATTGCAATGAACCTTCACACATTGCGGAAACAATTAATAACAGATGTTGATAACACTTAAACCATTGAAAATCGTCAAGATGTTTATGTAGTTTCAGCTAAGCTATCGATGTTAATCAAACACTGAGTTTTGCGTTCTGCAATTAGCAACGATGATACGGAAATAAAATGTGTGCAGTAGAGGTTGAGAAGACCAAATGTGGAATTAATTTTCTTTCGTCATAATCACATATGCGAAGATTATGCAGCAATAACGCCTAAATGCTTCTCACAAAAACACTATTACGCATGAACTATACAAACTGCAGAATAAACTTGACGGGCGTAAGTGAGGTTAGGATTGTATGGAAACAAATACTGACCAGCAGTCAACTAAACCGTGTTTCAGTCTGCAAAGAACCCAATATACATTGACTAACCATAAAATCAAGGACTATATATTTATCTGGATCTAATTCTTAGTGTTCCTTTACTTAACCAATTCTGTCTTAAACTATGCACTATCCTGTAATATGTTTTTTCTTCCGACCACTGCCTGCCTAATTTCCAGTTTTCGAACTCCATTGCCAAACAACAAGGATGACACTATTACAAAAACATACGGTGAATTTTGATTTATCTTTCAGTTCATCAATACTCGAACGATTCTTATTATTCTTGCTAACCTCCGGCGCGCGACAATCCCTCACAATTTGATATCGAACCAACGTCACGTTGATTCTGGTGTGAGAGTAGTGTAGTGGCATTGAGCCGTACCACGAGACAATATGAGAAATAGACATTAAACATTTAACGCGGAGAAATACAGAAGAATGGAGAAGGCGGGAATAATAAATTGAATTAGTCCGAGTTGATCGGATGGCATGGCTCGGCCTTGCGGGCATGGTCCCTCCTGCTAAATGTTATCTTGTGTCTTCTATTCATATTAAATATATTATATCTCTAGCCTAAGCTCGTTCTCTATGACGTATTTGTTATTGTTACGATGCAATGAATCGGTGTAGACGATGATGTATCTTCCACGTAAGATCTTATAAATTAGGCAGTTACATCATGATAAATCTACAATTTTAGGATACGGGCTATTATTAGAGCAGTGCTAATATCATAATAGACCGTAATTCTAAATTGGTGAGCCCGACTTAAGAAACGCAACCTCTAATTCTTCATCCATATTTCTACTTTAACTTTTTCGATCGATATTTACTTATGTAAACCCATTATTCTAATAGTCCTCTGAGTAATGCTCATATGTATTATCTTAACGCTCTATTGATTAATACTCATAACTTACTAGCCTAATCAATAATAAAAATTGGTTATCTACATTAATTAAGCAGCTTTGATTGTTGGTTAATAAGCCTTAATAGCATTAACATGCTTCAGCGAAACAAACTTGTTATAACATCAAGCTCTAGCAAATATGACCTGTAAATAACCTAAATATACATTGGCTAACAATGCAATCAAGAACTAAATAGTTATCCGGATCTGATTCTTAGTGTTCCCTCACTTAACATATTCTATTTTTAAACTATACACTATCCTGCAATATCTTTTCTTTCGACCACTGCCTGCCTAATTTTTAATTGCTGAGTTCCATGGCCAAACAGGATGCAAATGCCAAAAATTTACGATGCGTTTGAACTATAGATTTTCTGCAATCTTAGGTCTCGTTTAGACTGTTCGTCAGGCAATGCTACATATTTGGCTTAAATTAATTTTGGACTTACACAAATCCAGTTTTCAATGCTGGGTTAATCCAAGAATTTAGTCGACAGTATCTCGTGTATAGTCCGGATTCGAATTACTGTCCAATTCAAATCATTATTACTTGGGAGCGAAAACAACCTAGGCGAGTTTTACTTTTTTCCTTTCCTGGTTCATTTATTATGATTTAAGTATTTCTTAACTTAGATTTTTTCTGTTAGACTGGTTTTGTATATTTCATACGAGCCACTTCCAGGACTAAGTAGAAATATTTAATACTTTTACACCACAACATTCTACTAAGAAAACGTTCTGTTTAAAGGCATTTCTTATTTTTAGTTCCCTTTGCACACATTTATAAATATCGATAGGTTAACTACAGCGACGTCTTATGTAAAGTTTATCACTCATCATATTCTTAACTGAAATTCCATAAGTTGTCTCGATTTTGAAAAATATTTTTCATTTTGGCTCTGTTTATTATTTTTAATTTGCCATATATCTCAACAACCTACATGTTAATCTGGCCCGTACATGCATTGCATTATATCTCTATGCCTCTTAAATTTAAAAATCATATGAATCGCCTTTAACATTTTCAATAAACCCGTCATAGATATTACTGCTATACGTATTTGGGTTTACGAATTGGTCTAGTGTATTAGTAGCCTAAAAAGACGAACATATAAGGGATAATAAAGTCACCAAATCTAGGTATTATCATACTGCATTAATTTAATAACTAAATTCTCATGTTGTTCGACAAACAAATATTTAAAATTAGATTTCCGAAGCCTATTATTAAAATTAACATTATGTACACGAATATATTTAAATTACCATTAGTAATATAAACAGGTAACTCGGATTCGTTCACGCTACGAATTTCTGATAATTTTGAATCACACAAAGCAACAGCATCTATTTTTCACTGGCTAATCCTCAATCAACACTATAGCTAGATAAACATAATGATTTCAGGACATCGTCATAAAGCATTGTCATGACTTGACAATCACGTAATATGATTGCTTCTCTCTTCAGAGAGCACTGACTTTATTAATGAGGTCATTAAGACTTACAACCATAGCATATATGGATGGTTAAACACTGATTTAAAAAGTCTAATGTTGGTCAAAAAAAAGAGTGCAACGTGTCAGTTTGTGCTTTATTCATTCATTGACTTTTGCATAGTTTCTTAATTTCAATTACATTGTTTAATCTTTAATATGATAAATAATATTAACCACCCTCTTACAACTACATTTGATGGTAGTATATAAGCAGAAGAATAAGTTCTGTAGTTTCAATGAATATGGTCTTTTTAGTTTTGGTACCCGTAGCTTCACTGCTTTTGCTTCTTCATACATCCACACAGTCTGGTAAGTTATCAGTATTATTTAAAATGCTTTTTACACATACATGCTGAGATATTCACGTCTGATCCACCGTACAAACAGAATCATAACACCGTCATTTTTGTCATCATCACCATCATCATGAGTCTTGAATAATGTCTTAAGTTTGATGTAAACCGTGCGCTGTTGACGTGGATTATTGCACTTGGAATACTATTTGGTTTATAAATTCCTGGTTTATGCCTATCTCTTGAATGCTGCCAAGATAAGTTCTAGACAAACGTATGCCGTTTGAATTAATTGTGGTGACTTAACGACATCACAACAATTGATCAGAACTTTGAATGAATCGAAATACGTGTTTCTGTTGAAAGCCATTCGTTGATATTGAATCACTGATGTTCTCCTTAGAAGTATCGATTCTGCCGTATTGTATTGGTAATAATTGTTCACCCGGACAAACACAATGGCCAACGTTCAGTTAGCGAGAATTTCATTAATTTGCCATTTGAAACCACAAAGTAATCAATACAAATACCATTTCATCTGTTAATGCAATATGTTTATGACAATTGAAATGGCTGATCAAACCATGTGAAACATTATTACCATGAATAAATGGGTTTTATGTTCATCAGTTGACCGATAAGGAGTTGCAAGTAATTTATGATGAAGCACCATCGTTTGTACGATTACTTATGCGTAACTCTTATTGAGTAGTGTTTAGAATGTTGACATTGACATATCTGAAGTGATTGGATTCAGTGTACTTGAATATGAACATCAGTTTTTTCAAAATCAACCGAACCACTTATTGTTGTGACAGATCCTGTTTCTTTTTTCAGATGTGGAGAATGGACAACTTGAGAATTTAAGCAATATACTTTCTAAAATAACAGGCAAGTAATGATTGTTTTTAATGTTACAGACTATGTATCATATAATCAAACGTGTTCATATAACACACATTGTTACGTGCGACTTCATTGAAGAAACATTCGATCCACTCGTTTGTTTCCGAGAACTTGAATTCGGTACATGTATCGTAGTGTTGCTAAAATCATATCAGCCGATTAGTTATTTGCTGAGAAGTGTATGATGTCCTGTATTGTGATTCCTATTATACATATTTATCGAAATAGATCGTACTTTTAATGTTACTGATGATTACGTTCACAAGTAAATAATTTGAGTGTATAATAACAAAATTATCATTAAAACAAATTGTTGTTCTGTGTGTGTGTTTAATCTTTAGAACGGATGACAGAGCTCGACAAGCTTATAACAAATTCCGAAGAACGGTTAAAGTCTATGACAAGTAATTCGATTATTCAGTCTTACATGTCATAATCTTTTACACTACTAAATTTAAAGTCAGAACAAACTGGACACAACAAGTGTATATTCATGTTCAGGATTTTCAGTTATTTGAACAATGCAACCAGTACAACCTCAAACGTTCATAAGTATATTTAGTTGGAAGGTCATAATAACGCTATGACGTTCAGTCTCTCTGTGAAATGTAATTGCCTCTCTGTTCGCACACTCATGAAATCATTTACATCATTCAAACTAAGAAGAGAATGTCTTGAATAAAATATGGTTTGTTTATTTGAACCTGCTTGATGGTACTTCTTGAACTTCACAATGGTTCCTTTCATGATAGGCTATAAGCATTAGGTGTGCATGTGTAAGTGCATGCGTTTGGCTGAAATGATTAATCAATTGATACATATCTAAGAAGCGGAATTAGTTCATGCTCACTGAGTGTTCACAAATGTGGTGGTTGGGACGTCTGTATATGCACCTACTCTCTCAGTATCACCTTGTTCCTCAACCAACTCGCTCTACATTATGGTTTTTATTTTAGGAAAATTCAAACGTTCCGATCCAAATGGAATGAGGAATATCGACAATTGTATGTGAAGAAATAATTCGGTTTTCTAATTACATTATTGATTCTAGATATCAGATGTTTATATAAGACTTGGACAGGTAATGCAGCTATTCGCGTTTCAACACGTAAGAGAAATTATTCTCGTCCAGTTGTTTGGTTCAGATTCAGCATTTCATTGTTATTGACTTCCATGTTGATGTTTTGAATCCACTGACCACAAATCTATTTCATGTATGAAAGGGAACGAAGTCCAACGTTTGAAGACTTTGTGTTTACATAATATGATTTCAACATAACTGCTGCCACTAATTCGGCACCCTGTAGTTTATCTTTGATAATTCTCACAAAATACTACGATTCCTCTCTGACAATAAGTTCAGACATAGCATTATAATAAAATAGCTTCTTTGAATGAGAGGTTTCTGAATTTCGTTTCGTTAGTGGATAGTCTACACTGAACTGTTGAACGTTGATGTGTGTGACCAAGAATAACAGTTGTCTATGAATCATAAAGTCTCCTGCACACCATAAATAATCAATTGAATGGGAATGTGAATTCAATGTTGCATCACAACCAGTATGCTTAAACAAGTGTAATTTTCATTCGGAAACTGTAAGCAAACCTGCTATAGAAGTAGTCAAATTTTAAGAAAGTGAAAATAGATGTATTTCGCTAGGGATTGAAATCTTCCGTTCACTGATATAACTCGAAGAATAATGCACACTTGTCTCAAGAAATTGAAGACTCTCAGTAGAGTTTGTGCCAAACAACCATGAACATTAAGTCTAGAACATCAAGATATCATGGTGAGGGTCAGAACTTTAGACCAGTAAAACGTTAGCAATTAGTTCATTAAGATTTCCACATCATGCCAAATGAATTTGAAGAGCTTAACCATCGTTCCATATTTCCATGGCCAGTCAATTCGCAATATGTTCATTCGATGATCCAACCTCATCCATTTATCAATACATCACATATAACTCATTCATAAACATCCACATTGAAAACAGATTAATTTGCAACTTGCTTTTAATGATTTATATAGGTATCCAGAATATACGTGAAGAATACGAGCGAAGCTATCGTTAGTAATTTAAATAACTGAAAAGTTTTCAAAATTTGGAGCACATTGAAATGCTTAAATGATTGTTGCTTTTGTTGCTATGAAGTGAAGAAAGAAATGTGAAACAATGTCTCCTACAACTTCGAACATTCTTTCGAATGAATGATGCTGTGCATTTAATTTTTTGGTTTTAGTATTAGTGATCTAACATTCATTGATTCATGATGTCATTCAAAGACCTATCAATCTCTACAACCCCACACAGAAATTTAGTATTTGTCTATCCATAAATTTTAAGAACTCTATTTTATCTTACTCGACAATAGTCGGACGGATATATCCCGACATCTGTGTCAATGTCCACACTGAGACTCAAATCTGCAAATTCTGGCCTCGAACCAACACTTTGAAAAAAACTCTGTTTAAGTCTCAATTAGGTCACCAACAATGCGAGAAAGTGCGTTCAGCTGTCGGATCTCGAGCTGAAAGAAATGCGAGTCCTGAGTCCTACATATTTCAACATATCAGGAATATCAAAATCTAATTTCCAGTCGATACTCTCAGAAAGCTTATGTGGTAACAGTGGCTCGTCAATTCACTCATGAATACTGTCAATGCACAGTCGCGAATACTTCTTATTGTCTATTCAAATGTTTTGATTCTGTACAATTTAATAATTTGATGCTTTTAATACCTCTGATTTTACACAGCACATGTTTCCGTTGATTCATCGGAACTGGAGGCATATTTTATGAATGCCGCTATTGAATCTACAAGTAAATCAAAGTATTAAATGCATACAACTTCATTCCTGTCCATCTAAAACATTCGATCACTTCTTACTTATTTTCATCGGATCTAAATCATGTTGTTTGCCTATCAATAACTGCTTTTGTTTGGTACTTTGCAGACTGAAACACGGTTTAGTTGACTGCTGGTCAGTATTTGTTTCCATACAATCCTAACCTCACTTACGCCCGTCAAGTTTATTCTGCAGTTTGTATAGTTCATGCGTAATAGTGTTTTTGTGAGAAGCATTTAGGCGTTATTGCTGCATAAAATTCGCTTATGTGATTATGACGAAAGAAAATTAATTCCACATTTGGTCTTCTCAACCTCTACTGCACACATTTTATTTCCGTATCATCGTTGCTAATTGCAGAACGCAAAACTCAGTGTTTGATTAACATCGATAGCTTAGCTGAAACTACATAAACATCTTGACGATTTTCAATGGTTTAAGTGTTATCAACATCTGTTATTAATTGTATCCGCAATGTGTGAAGGTTCATTGCAATATAGGTATATGGCGACGACATATGTAGCCGAAAGTCTGGTAGGGCATTTCGCTGTACAAGGTGTCATGCAAAGTTAGAATTTGTTCAGTTTAGGTGTAGTGATTATTTGAATGTTCTCATTGATGTTTAAGAATACAACTGATCAGTCTGTTTTTGAGTATGTGCATTCTGTACTGATTGCCTCGATATTGTCACTAAGTCCTCAGTGTTTCTGGTAGAGATGGATAGTGTCTAGTAGAATCTCGAAAATAACACTAACCCTAGGGTGTAGTGATATCCAGTTGAGAGGTCTTTCATACCTCTGACAGCCACCATTCATCTCTGCTTACAATTTATTTCATTATTTCTTTTATCAACTAATTAGAATACGACCACGATGTTTCTGGATTCAATTGTTTTCCGCTGATTCCACAGAGAACGAAAGGTAATTTTAGTTAAATTATCTCTTTTGACAATAATGAGTGCGACAAGCATAACCTGACATTCTTTACCGAAATCCATATTCACCACCACCTTCTATTTATTTACAAACGTGTCTTCTAGAACATCTCGTGGTTTTTCTTCGGTACACTGATCTAACGTTTTTCCATCATGAAATCACAGAGCTGTCTATATCCTGTTCGTGACTCAGTTAAAATAATCAGGCATAGAAATGAGGCAAAAGCTTCACCTCCTTCGGTAGCACTGTAATTTCAAGTGAATAATAACTGGTATAATATGCATGAAGGAAGCATTTCATGTTACAGTAAAAATCTAGTCAAGGGAATCAAAGATGAAATCACTATTGTGATGCACTAGGTGCACTAGATATTAGCGATAACATCGATAATTGAGTGAGTATATGGTGTAATGATAAAGAAATTAATGTGATTCTCTGTTATTGTTTCTCAGTTCATCTAGACTATATGTCCGGTGGTTCGCACGATTTCGATTCACAAGACATATTGAATGATATGTACAAATAAACAATATTTATGGATGATCTCCTAACCAAAGTTATTTTTTATTTCAGCTGTGAGTGAAATTGATGGAGTGATTGTCAATATGTTTTATGACACTCACAATTATAATATCGAATCATGTGAGAAAACCCATTTAAATATTTTAATTGATTTATAGAGTAATTGTGTCAGATCCACATGTAATTGACTGAACAATGATTATCCTCAAACCATAGCACTGTGTGAAATGTCTGTGAAAGCTTCAATCTGATAGTTTAATGAGTGAACGTAATCACCATGACACGGATGCTATAAGCAAAATTAAACAGTTTATTGATACTAATCCGAATTCGAACATTCTTGCACAACGGATCCACCATATTTGTAGTAATTCCTAATTCGAATATCATGGTGAAGATGATGAGGTCGTGTTTCACATTGTAGACGAATTCATTAGCACGAATTAGGTAGACTGACAAACAAATTGCAAGTATTTGAACAAACATCACTATCACATAAACACTGTTGAACGAGTACAACGTATAGCACAATTGCCTATGTAAACAATTTATGTGACATAAACAGAAAACAATCAGCAATTATTTTCTTGGTCTCCTCATCAATGATGGGATAGACGTTGAAGTAAATAAACACTCCGTCATTTGATGATTTATTTCATTTTCTAAAATTTTAGTTACGAAGGAATATCTATTACTAGTAGAGCAAGCGATACGTAAGTGATCCGTTGAATCAGATTTACTGACACTTATTATATGAAACAATATTTAATGGAAAAGTGTTGAATAAAGACGACATTCTGTGTGCTCAGATAATAGAAATGCACAAAATAGAGCTACGAACTACTACAGGTCAATTCATTGGATTCGATACACGATTCCTTTTGAATTGAAATATCTATTCAAATAGTTGTTTGTGATACAGTCCAGTAAATTGCAGATTTGAATAAATGATTAGGATTACATTTGAATATTACCCACACAGTGATTTTAGGCCCCATGACTTCAGTGGGATCTACATCATGTTTAAACAAATAAATACATACCTGTTTATCGAGATCTATCAGGCAGTTTTACTTTCATCAAGTCGTTCATTCCAAATGTACACTTGAATGAATAATCATTATACTAATCAGTCATATGTTTATTTCTGAATTCCAGGTGACAGTTTGGAGCAGATAGATGTGGATTTCAGAGTGCTGGTCTGAAATTCGCTCGTTTTTTCATTAACCCATATGTTGTAACAATTAATTAATTGTCCAAATAACAAATCACAAATTTCCTATTTCATTAACAATATTAACCGTTAACGTTAACTAACCATTATTTGTTTATGATCAAAACATTGGCATAACAAAATATTGTAACGTCTGAAATTAAATGTCTATAAATCCGCGTTTGCATTTTAACGTTATTTTTGGTGCCTATTGGTAATCCTCGTGTTATTAATAGAAGAATTTAGTTTATTAGGAAATAGGTCTTTATTTTTGGTCTTTGCGCAGTCACAGTGGAACGTGAGATTCCTTATTCAGACAAACAAAACCTCTCAACATATAATATAAGATAATTAGAAAAATAACGCCTATACAGAATAAAGACGTGAATGAATATCTGAGCTATGCTGTTGCTTTAGACCAACTCTTAATTAACAAACCTTAGCTGTCACATTAACTTCCCCCTAGAATCGACTTCCGTAGGAACATCGGATCGATGACCTATTCTATCGAAATCACTTTATTTCTGTTTCCGCAGCCCAAGGCAGAATTATCAACTCGCTCACTTTGACCTCAAATCAATGACGACTAACTCCGTCGGTAATCAACGATAGTCCGTTGATGTCTCTTCATTTGCCACCTTGTCATCTTATTTTGCAGCATGCAATTTCTACCACAACTGTCGCTGACGGTTTGCTACGTGCTCGCAAGAGAAGGAGTGTGAGAAAATGGAACAAGAATGTCTGAGGAAGTGCCGCGCACGGGCTACCCAACACCATGTTGGTAAGGTACGATTGTTCCATGCTCTTTACGGCTATCAGGTGTATACTCACCTGCCTCTTGAGTCAACCTCAAGTTAGAAGTAGAATCTACTTTAAAAGTAATGAAGAAAATCAATAGAAGCTAAAGAACTGCTCCATTGCCTGCATAAAATAATAAGGTACAAAAAGGAAATACATAAATATAATTGATAATTGCTCGTTTTCACGTAAGTGTTTGGCCTCCAGAAAATATCGGTCGTCTGGAAGGAAATAGACATAGTGTAGACATTTTGTGTACGAAAAAGTATAAAAACAAAACAAAAAACCTCTTTTTGATCGCATATATATAATTGTGTGAATTCGCCAGAAGTTGGACTCTATATTAAACCTGACTCAACGTATGACCTTGACTCTATGGTGACCGCCTTTTATAATCAGGAACGTCGTAACAGCGTTAAAACCATCATGTATATTGTTGTAATAGATTTTGTTTTCCCTTCTATTGCAGGGCGACCAAGAATAAATGCTTTAGGAGAAAAAGAGCAGGCTCTGCATGCACTGAGCCTACAGGATGACTCATAAGACTGTTTTGTAAACTAGCTCTCCCTTCAGTACATGACCTGCGAATTTTAATTTTTAAATAAACGACTGGTGGTTTCCATTCCGTGTTCTCTCTATGGTGTGAAGTGCTTGGTTAACAATTTTTGTGTTGTGGTTTTAGAACTTCCCGCCTTCCAGTGACTGCTGATTATACGTGTTACAACGTAACCAGGGGTGCATAATATTATTCCACAAAAGGGTGTCTGTTGATCGTGAGTCGCTCAGATATAAGGAAAACGGACAAAAGAAGAGATTGTTATGTCAAAGTGCCATATTGTAACAGTACAAGTTCTTTGTTCATTTCAGTAATAATACTATAGAAATGCCACAAGTGTATAAGTTTTCGGTATTACGTTATATTTAAGCAAACGAATATTTAAGTTATTGGCATAACATGTTTTTTTATAATGCTAGTGTTAAGTTCCAGAATTCCGTATGGACCACTAATAATAATTGGTTGGACATGAGCATCGCGGCGATAGTCATATATTTAGCCGAATGTTATGATTACTTAGAAGTTCACTTATAAGTTGCGTTTAAAATAGGTATGTAGAATCAATGGCGCTAATAGAGTAACCTAACAGGTAACGTACTGTACTATATCTTTACGGTTGTTGCTTCGGAAATACCAGAAAATAAATAATTGTATGGTGCCAATAAACTGTGTTATATGATTATATTTAAAAGCAAGCTGCAGGAAAACTGGTCAACTTACTGTATAAATTGAATAAACACGGAAAAATGATAATGAGAACCTTAATAGGTACTTGATCATGGTTTGATCTAAATGTTTTGTTTAAAAACCACTTATTAATAGTAGTATCGATCGTATCAGGCTACTAAGCATATCTTCAACCGAAAACCTTTTAGAATTAGTTCATATGATCAATAGCCAGTCTAAGTGAATACATATATATAAGAAGTACAACAAACATGATCAATTAACCCAAATGATAATAATAATAAGACTCGCCTGAGTTGCTTTTTGAATTCGTTACGTATGATACAATTTCCAACTGTAGTAAATTACTCAGCTGGGTTGATAATTATCAAGATGTGAATGTAGAATGGTTTTAGTCAGTATCACAGTTGGCGCGCTTCATGAAAGTTGCGTTACGACGTGCAACTGATATCACTTGTGAAGTGTGATATATAGTCAAGGTGTGGAGATAGGTCTGTCAAACTTATTTTGTAAATAATTTTTAATATTATTTGTATTTATTTTGTCAATCTTTCACTGTATTTACATTTATTATTAAATCATTGTACCTGTGGTTTTAGTTAATGACCTTGATCACTTTTTTCCGTTGTGATACTAACACAGCGTGACACGTTTTGTGGTCGTTTCCAAAATACACTACTACACACATACCTCTCGTTCTAAATTCATTCGCATTTGTGTTAACTGAAGTCTGAATCAAGTACCAATTTACCTTTACAGACGATAATTGGGATATACCATATTTACTACTGGATCATGTCATTGGGGAATCCATCACACTTACTGGAATAATTGACCATGTATAATAGTAGATATTTAATACCTGATCAATTTGGAACACGCACTCTCCTGATGAACTAAGTAACGTTCTATTGTGTTTGTGACATTTAATTTATATATATATATATATATATATATATATATTGCTATTTGTTAATAATAACTCTATCATTACCTTTTGGATTAATATATTTTCTGGTCCACCACAAAGGTGTTGAACGTCTCAAGGTGTGTATTTATCATCTCGCTTCCAATGCATTCCTTAGTGGTTCGTGATCAGTAAAAACTATGAATTCCCTGCCTTCTAACGTGTTTCGGAAGTGCTTAATGGTGAGGTAGATTGCCAGAAGCTCGAAAACTGAAAGCACACTTACTTTGATGTATGTTCATTCCTCTTTCATCCAGTCTTTTTAACACTGCTCGTACATGCTGTTCGTGTGACTGTAAATCGGGGCTGGCAATTAACAAATCGGTATAAAAGAATGTACATGATTCGAATGACAAAAATTTACAATATTAACTATATATATATGCTAGACTAAAGATGCCCATGTTGTCGGCGCTCTACCCATAGAAATCACTACGGAAGTTGGTGATCTGATTGACCATGTATCAGAGACAGATCTTTATGACAAAATCAAAGCAGCAGTAATACAGTGCACGTCTTTCTCAGACGAAAAACGATTACAACTATTACTAACTTCCTGTGACTTGGGAGACAAGAGACCCTCCCAACTTCTTCGCCACATGAAACAACTTGCTGGTCCATACAACCTGGACAAAACTCTCCTAAAACAAATGTGGTTGCAAGGATTACCACATAATGTGAGACAAATTCTTAGCGTCTCAGAGAACTCCGTCGCTTTAAAGGATTTAGCCGACATGGCGGACAAAATGACGAAGATCTACCCCGACAGGCATTGTCTAAACGCGATACAAACTTCTGGTAATGTCGATACGAACACAACACTCAACATTCAGCAACAATTAACACAGTTAACAACTCAGTTAGCATCATTACAGGCTACTATTGCAAGTATCCATTCTCGACCTAATAGATCCATTACTAGAGAAAGAGCAGTGTCAATACATCGTTTAAGATCCCCTAAGAAGGCAGTTAATATTTGTTGGTATCATACGAGGTATGGTAAGAACGCACGTCGTTGCACACAACTGTGCAACTTCTCAACAAACAGCCTAGAAAATCATGGAAACGGGCTGGCCAGACAGTAATGGCGGCGTCTGCTACTGGCCAACACGCTAGCCACCTCTTCCACATCAGGGATCATATTTCTGGCTCAGACTTCTTAGTCGATACCGGAGCAGAAATCAGCATAATCTCATTAGAGCTTTCACAACGGCGACACACTACATACAGCAAAGTGTCACTACACGCGGTCAATCAAACACCTATCAAAACCTACGGAGAACAATCTGTCATTCTAGATCTCGGTCTTCGGCGAAGATTCACTTGGGTCTTTATAGTCGCTCAAATCAAACGACCCATTCTCGGAGCTGACTTCTTAAGTGCCTACAAATTATTAGTAGATATGAATAACAAGAGGTTGATTGACCAATGCACACATTTACAAGTGAATGGTACGCTTGCTACTGATTACGAGATTTACGGTGTTCATATAGTAAAACCTGAAAACAAACTTTTCACCAACAACGTAATCCACGGCACTCCACGTACAACATCATATCATCACTACGGGTCCACCCATTTGTGCCAAGGCAAGGAGACTTCCACCACACAAGTTGCAGATAGCTAAAAAAGAATTTGAACATATGATGCAACTCGGGATAATCAGACAATCGAACAGTGCTTGGGCTTTGCCGCTGCACATGGTTCCAAAGAAGGACCAAGATCGGCGACCATGTGGAGACTACCGACGATTAAATAATCAAACTATCCCAGACAGGTACTCCATACCGCATATACACGACTTCTCTTTAAATCTACATGGAAAACAAATTTTTCGAAACTTGACTTAGTAAAAGCCTATCATCAAATCCCAATGGCGCCCGAAGATATTAAAAACAGCTATAATCACAATTTTTGGTGTGATTAGATTTTGTATTTGTCTATATCGATGACGTTTTAGTTGCCAGTTCAATACTCGAAGAACACATTCGACACTTACAGACTCTCTTCGAACGCTTTAAAAAGCATGGTGTAGTTATCAATCCTTCGAAGTGTACATTCGGAGCCTCAACTATAGAATTTCTGGGACATCACATTGATTCCCAAGGAATTAGACCTCTTGAGGAAGAAGTCGAAGCTTTAGTCAATTTCCCTGAGCTCAATTCGATAAAGACATTACGCCGGTTCCTGGGAATGTGCAATTTTTACCGACGTTTTCTCCCTAGTTGCGCGGCCATCTTACAACCTTTGACAGATTTACTGAAGATTGATAAAACCTTAACTCAGAACAAAAAAGAGAGTATCTTCACCTTAACGCCTGAGGCCAGAGACGCTTTCGAACAAGCGAAATCAACGATATCCAAAGTCACTATGCTACAGCATCTAAACACCGACCCCACAACGCATCTCATCCTCTGCACCGACGCCTCCCACAGAGCAGTAGGAGCAGTATTACAGCAGCGCGTGAACAACAACATTACTCCTATAGCGTTCTTTTCCAAACGATTATCGCCAACACAAAAACGTTATAGCACCTTTGGACGCGAACTTCTGGCTATGTATTTGGCTGTAAAACATTTCAAATTCCTGCTACAGGGTCGTGATTTCACTATTATGACTGATCACAAACCCCTTTGCTACTCCTTTAGCACTTCGTATGATAAGCATTCTCCACAGGAAGCCAGACAACTGGATTATATTTCTCAATTTACTACAGACATCCAGGTTATCAAAGGCTCTTCCAACATTGTCGCTGACGCTCTATCTAGAAAGGACATTAATACGATAGTACACAACGACATCAGCCTCAAAACTTTAGCTAAACTCCAAGTAGACGATGCAGAATTGAAATCCTGCAAAGAGAAATCTAGCTTGAATCTTAAATTTATACCCATGCCTTTCTCAGATACTTTCATCATGTGCGACACCTCAACAGGCAACAATCGCTCTTTTGTCCCACACGCTTGCCGACGAGAAATATTCCGACGCCTGCACGGTCTTTCACACCCAGGCATCAGAGCTACAAGAAAGCTCATTACTGAACGTTTTGTGTGGCCGAAACTCAATTCGGATGTTGGACGTTGGACACGTAGCTGCCTCCAGTGCCAACGTAGTAATACACAGAAACACACCTACAGTCCAATTGCGAAGTTCCCTATCCCTGACAAACGCTTTCAACACGTGCATTTAGATTTAGTGAGGCCCCTGCCACCATCAAACTTTTTCACACATATTCTCACTGCAATAGATTGGTTCACAAGATGGGCCATAGCATACACCATTAAAGATACATCGGCAGAGACAGTGGCTTCAGTTTTCCTCGACCGCTGGATATCCAACTATGGCGTACCATCAACAATCACAACAGATCGCTGTCCACAATTTCAATCCGTCCTATTTCACGAGTTCACCAAACTTCTTCGGGTAAATCATGTCAAAACGACAGCTTACCATCCGGCAGCTAATGGCATGGTCGAAAGATTCCATTGCCAACTAAAAAGCTCTCTGATGGCACAACCGGACCCTTCAAAATGGAGCGACGCTTTACCGCTCGTACTTCTTGCGATCCGCTCGTCAGTAAAGGAAGACATCGGATGTACGGCCGCTGAACTAGTCTATGGCACGACATTAACTTTACCAGGACAACTGGTCAAGAATAAACCAACAACGCCAGCAGACCCTTCTCGTTTTGTAAGCCGATTATTACAAATAATGCAGAACATCAAAACAATACCACCTCGAGAACAAAACAACCGAGTCCACCTCGATAGACATTTAGAAACGTGCAAATTTGTTTTTGTGCGAGTAGACGCTGTAAAAAAGCCACTGACACTACCATATGAAGGCCCCTATAAAGTGATAAAACGTACCCACAAATATTTCATTATAAATAAAAATGGGAACAATGTGACAATTTCCACAGATCGAATAAAACCAGATTTCTACGAAATCCCTCAAGACACGGAAGACAATGCTGCGAAAAAACCACCACTCCCATCTATTGCTAAGAGACAAGAGGAGGAGGACAAACTTAGCACTACACTCTCTTGTTTAACACGTTCTGGGAGACTTATATAAAAACCAAAGCGTTATGTACATTTTGCCGTATAAAAAAATAAAACCAACCAAAACAAACAATTGTCGAGAACCCACACTATCAATCCTACCCAATATTTTTTTTTCTCTTTTCATAGTGTACACAATTAATCACATTTTTCCATAATTATTCGTTTTGTCATATTTTTTTATACATCAAAAAAATTTTTTTGTTAGAATAATAAACGAGTAATTACCTATTCAATGTACACGAAAATAAACAGTTCATTTTGTGTGTGGGTGTGTGTGTGGGTTATTAACAGTTTTGCACATTATTATCATTGACAGTGTTTTCATTATTTTTTCTGTTCGTTACGCTATGTTACATTACTACTATTCTCAAACGTTAACACAATGCATTTAACTAACGTATATGTCATATCTATCTCCATAATTTTTGTTGTTTATAACTGTAAATATTATTTTTGTACATATTTATATATCATATTCTTACTTTTATTTTGTAAATACAACCAGTTTTACCTGCGGAAACTCTGGGGGGAGCTATGCGGACACAGGTCTGTCAAACTTATTTTGTAAATAATTTTTATTATTATTTGTATTTATTTTGTCAATCTTTCACTGTATGTACATTTATTATTAAATCATTGTACCTGTGGTTTTAGTTAATGACCTTGATCACTTTTTTCCGTTGTGATACTAACACAGCGTGACACGTTTTGTGGTCGTTTCCAAAATACACTACTACACACATACCTCTCGTTCTAAATTCATTCGCATTTGTGTTAACTGAAGTCTGAATCAAGTACCAATTTACCTTTACAGACGATAATTGGGATATACCATATTTACTACTGGATCATGTCATTGGGGAATCCATCACACTTACTGGAATTATTGACCATGTATAATAGTAGATATTTAATACCTGATCAATTTGGAACGCGCACTCTCCTGATGAACTAAGTAACGTTCCTTATTTCCATTGTGTTTATGACACTTAATTTATATATATATATATATATATATATATATATATATATATTGCTATTTGTTAATAATAACTCTATCATTACCTTTTGGATTAATATATTGTCTGGTCCACCACAAAGGTGTTGAACGTCTCAAGGTGTCTATTTATCATCTCGCTTCCAATGCATTCCTTAGTGGTTCGTGATCTGTAAAAATTATGAATTCCCTGCCTTCTAACGTGTTTCGGAAGTGGTTAATAGTGAGGTAGATTGCCAGAAGCTCGAACACTGAAAGCACACTTACTTTGATGTATGTTCATTCCTCTTTCATCCAGTCTTTTTAACACTGCTCGTACATGCTGTTCGTGTGACTGTAAATCGGGGCAGGCAATTAACAAATTGTCTATATGCTCCTGTGCAAATGGCATATTTCGAAGAATTTTATCCAGGAATCTTTGAAATGTTTGTGTCGCATTTCTCAGGCCGAATGGCATGCGTACAAACTCGAATAAATCAAAAGGTGTAGTAATAGCTGTCATGGGGATATCTTTATCAGTCACCGGAATATTGTAATATGCCCTGACCAAGTCAGTCTTAGTAAATATGTTCATACCATGTAAACCATATGTGAAATCTTGGATATGCGGTATTGGGTACCTATCTGGTACTGTTTGACGGTTGCGGGATCCGTAATCACTGCACGGTCGACAATCGCCTTCATTGTTTTTTTGAAACCATATGCAAAGGGGAGGCCCATTGACTATCAGAGGGACGGATAATACCCAGTTGTAGCATATAGTCAAATTCAGCTCAAGCGATTTTGAAATTATCTGGTGCTAGTCTCTTCGATATTTTAAACACGGGCGCACCTTCGGTTTTGATAGTATGACTTACTTTTAGTTTGTCTTTAGAAGGCTGAGGGTTTGTTCTAGTTACGTTTGGAAATCCCGCAAGTATAACTTGAAATTTCGCTGTTGTTACTGGAGGAGTTTGAAACAGGTTACGGGATGTGATGTGATTTTCTTTGCCTAATGTGTAATTCGAAATTTCTTTCAGTGTTAAGCGTCGTTTCTTAGTGTCAACGAGAAACTCGTATCTCTCTAGAAAGTCCATCCCTAGTATTGCCAGATCTAAATCGGCAACAGTGAAAACCCAAGGAAATTGCCTTCTGAACCCCGAATCTAGTGTTAAAGTTTTCTGCCCAAACGTCGCAATTTTAGTTTTATTGGCAGCTGGAAGTGTAACTGGGGATGCTATTGGCCCCCGCTCAGTTTTGTTTTGAGGGATGATACTAAAAGCAGTGCCAGTTTCTACCAGGAAGTTCAAGCCAGAGTTTCTGTCTCTAACATAAAACAAGCGACTGTTTATGTGCCCCTCCTCAGTCGTCGCTATCTAGGGTGGGGTTACTCGTTTCCCGCATTCCTTGGATTTAGCCTGGGCTAGGCGCATGGTTGCATACATTTGGTTGAGTTGACACCAAACTCCCAGTGATACCAACAAAACTGTCCAGATTGTCCGGACATTTTTGAGCTGTTTTGTGACTTGGGTCTTGGTCGTTGAAGTGACCTGCTCCTGTTTCTATGAACCATTTGCATTTTGGTGACAGCCTCAGCGAGACTTTTAACACTCGCAATGAGTCCTTCTATAACTGGGTCTTTTGCTGCTTTTTCTTTTTGTGTGTGATTTATCGTGTGTGATCCAGTTGGAAGACCTCTTTCCGTTATCATATTGGCTATACGCGCTAAATGAGATAAGGAGGTTTCAAGATCTTGTGCATCCAAGCAGTGTTGGACGTAGCATGGGAGAGCTTGTATCCATCCTTGCTTTAGGATTGTTTCACCCACTGTGTTATCACCAACTAAGACTTGAAGGTGACGTAAAAACTGTGACGGCGACCTATCACCTAATGTTTCTCCTTGGAAAAGCCTTTGGATTCTTTGACTGTCTGATAATGATAAACGATTCATGATCTTTCGTCTTAAAATGGTGTAGGGTTGTGGTGATGTTGTGCTTAAAATCAAGTCACGGACGGAAGTATAGAACACAAGTCTCTAAGTGAATTCCTTTAGAATTGATATTGTGTCTCGTGAAACAATGCTCTAGTTGAGCAAATCACAACTCAGGATCACTACGATCAAATTCTGGAAGTCTGGATTTCGTAGTCATAACAGTGTCTATCTCCACTGGTGACAAATGCTCCAGGTTATGGGTTTGTTTTAAGTCTGACATGGAGTATATGAACAATATCGTGAAAAACTTAGCACGAAAAATGGTTACTACAGCCGCATCGTGACGCGGCTTACTAGAAAGAGAAGACCAGATTTAGCCGGGAAAATATATCTTCCTAAAGCAGTCCGCGAGAATGAACGAACAAGAATTCAACTCATGCGTGCATATGCAATGTAAACATTTCGTTGAAAAACGTAACGAAATAGCACATTTGAAGAAAAAACGAGAAAACACGAATCCCTTAATAATGAACACAGACAATTTTTCACCTGCCATAACATTTCCGAAATACACTCGTTATTCAAAAAAGATTATTGTCGAGCTTCCAGAATTTCCATGCAGATATGCAGAAGATACGAGTAGAAATACTCGCTGTGTCTTTGAAATCAGTTGGAGTTTGGTGCTAAATCACTTTAAAAAATAAGGAATGACTAGGAAATAACGTAATTATCTGCTGCATTGAAACAAAACTACGATATCTGGAGTTATTAAATACGGTGGGTGTACACAGAAATACAAACTTTCGAGTGAAAAACATTTAAGTGGTTTTGTGTAACTGTTACGTCCGAGATCTTTCTGTTCAATTGTTTACAAGTGAAAAGCTGTGCCGATCTATATTATAGTCTTCACATAATGGGCTAACTTGCCCAACCTTCTGGTTGAAAATGCGTGATTTCGAAATGAGACTAATGACCTTAGGCAGAGAAACGAAAACTATTCTGTCAACTGATTGGTTGACAAGCGAGATATAGAGATGAAGAGTCTTTTGGGACACATCTCTTCTTATCCCTGATTCAGATTCATGTAAAAAGATATATAAGTAAATAGATGATCAACACGACCACAACGCGCACACAATTACGAATGGTGTTGCATTTGAAATGAAAGAGAGGGGGAAATTCGGGATGTTGCTTTTGTTGAGCTTAACAATATGGTTGTAAACATTCCGTTGTCTTTCTAGACAACACTACCAGCAACGTATGTTCGAAAAAGTGACGTTTAAGTTATGTTATTGCACAAATGATTGAATGACATGTAATCTGATAGATTATTGAATATATATCTAATATTACTATTCACACACTTAGTTTCATTTCCATTTTCTCTTCATGACCTTTACTCTGTTTAACATTTCACTCACCGACTAATAAATTCAGTTTAGTTGGGTATGTTTGATGATAGCTAAACCAACTTGGCGCCAGATTTCGAACTATTTTCTGATTTGTTTGTGTTGTTTCTGTCTAATACTTTGACGATTCCCAGGTCTATTTCACTTCAACATACATTGATATAAATGAAGATATTTTATAGGGTTCAACAATCACCTTGTGTTTACCTAACCGAATATGAATAAGGAAACCACATGGTTCCATATAAGGTTTTCAGCGTCCGTTCCAGCTACCGTTATAAATTGTGGGTAGTTTGTATTTTCGCTCATCTGATTGCAGGGATTATATGAACTACATCCATTTCTACATGGAGTAACAATCTAACTTCTACTGATGAGAAGTCCTAAATTAATACGAAACTGGTGTTCACTACCACTTATCTCTTCATAGTTGACTAACCTTTGATGGGTTAAGAATGAATCAGCAATTATTGAATTTTGTAGACTTGTAAACATCTCATTCCGAACTCATGGGAGAGCTACGTACTGCCATTATGCGGTGCGAGATTCTCATTTTCACAGAGATCTGAAGCGTATAAAAAATTTGTATGTTGAAGAAATGGCTGTAGATCACCTAGCGGATTTTCGCAGTCAATTAGATGGATGAGGTAACTTCATTTGTATTATTATCTTGTTCATGAAGGACTTTATTGAACACTCAATGTCCGGTCTTTATCTATTTTATTGTTACCGATGACTCACCTGCTGTAAATATTGCTATCACCCAAGCGTATCCAAAGTCTCAGCACATTCTGTGTCGCAAACACCGCATTTGTAATGTCATAAAGAGGGTAAGTTATTTATTGATTGACCTTAACTCGTAATCAATCATTGTAGAGGCTGCGATTTGAAATTGTACAGACACTCATTCGTCTGATGTTCACTCGAAACGCGGAAGAGTAAATAAACGTCTTTATGCAATACAGTCTTTTGTAGTTTCCAATGTTAGCTTTCATTTATTGACGCATCTGCTGGGACTTTCTACTGATATTTGAAAGATCATTTGTTGCGTAAGATTAGTGCTCTGGACTTAATAATCAACGCTAGGCAAGAAGAAGAAGTTTAGGCTGCTCGTATGGATTCGTATGTTATTGATTCGGCCAATATGTCACTGTTTTCGAAATGGCGGTATCATTACGCTATATATTAATAGGGCACAAGGCCACAAGTAATAACAGTTGGCGGCAGGGGAAGAACTCTGCAGTCTTAACCTTCAAAAAAGAAGCAACATCGGCCAGTGATTTAAAATATCACGACAAAAATGTTCCAAAATTAGTAGTTCAGAAAGTTAATAAGATTATCTAGACAGGATTTATGTATATGATACGATTTCTATTGAAAATATACAGTAGTTGAACAATGAACACTAAACAGTATTATGTGTGTTGAGTCCCCAGAATTAATCAACTTCATCCTACGGAGCTTTTCGTCATGACTAAGTTTAAGTTGGTGACTGGAGGTTAGGGATACAACATGCTGAATTTGCGTTCCGCTTTAACTGGAACTAACTAGAAAGGCTTAGCTGTGATTTTGCGGAAATGGACGCTCATCGTTGGATCAAAGACTGAAGATACGTTTTGTAGATTAGTACTATCTAGCTTGAGACCTAGATTCAGAGTTTCTTGCCATCTAGCACTGGATCTACATCATTGTGAATGAGAATCCCTCGATAGATCATTTAATTTGCTTATATGGTAAGTTCATTTAGGGCTCAGGAGCACTTAGCATCATATTACATGCCATAGGTTTTCACCTATCTTTATAACTAAAGATGCCTTTTTCAGTTATTTGGACGTTTTTATTGGTAATTTCTCAATTCTTTATTTGGCGATATAGTACAAATTTTATGTAATCTGCTGTTAAATGAAGATCGACCTGCACAAAATCACATACATGAATCAATACATATAAGACTTCTAAAAACGACAAAATAACGACTGAATAGATTTTCTATATTCATGACACTTTATATTTAGCCTATTGTTTCTCTGTATCAATGGTAAAAGAAAAGGATATAATTGTTTGGTTGCACATATATACTATCGCTATTAATAAGGATGAACAATATCTCCACCGTCTGTACTTCTACTTTATTGACCACGACCTGTGATTAGAGTTTTGACCCGACTAATCACTGAACAATACTATCGATACTAATCTTTCTCATAACGCCATTGATTCCATCACGTGCAGAGCAACCTCTGTTAATCACGTGATTTCATTTGTGTTTGTTATCTCAGAGAGTAGCTCACAAGTAATATTCATTTCATAACAACTGTTATCACACTATATCTCACAGAGAACCCAGGACTAGATTTGCTGGGTGTAGACCTATTGGAAACACTACAATTAACAAATAACTCCATTAACCACATATGCAGCGCCTTAAGTACCAGTAAACCAGTTGAGAAGGATCTGAAGAATGTTGTGTTAGAAAGGCATAGTTAAGTAGTTACAGAAGAATTAGGGGAGTGCAAAAAGGCGAAAGCATTTCTGAATCTTAAATCGGGAGTCACCCCCGTCTTCAGACCAAAACGTCCTGTACCATATGCAGCGTTATCTATTGTTGAATAAGAACTAGAGCGCCTGCAAAGAAGTGGAATAATAGAACTAGTGAACTTTTCTGATTGGGCAGCACCAATAGTGATTGTCAAAAAGCCAAACGGAAGTAACCGGCTATGCGCAGATTATTTGACTGGATTAAACAAAGCGCTTGAAGCCCATCAATACCCTTTGCCGGTACCAGAAGATTTATTTACAAAACTAAATGAGGGTAAGTATTTTGCAAAATTAGACCTGTCAGAAGCTTATCTACAGATTCCAGTAGCGGAAGAATGTAGGCATTACCTGACAATAAACACTCATAAAGGATTGTTCCGATATAACAGACTTCCTTTTGGTGTTAAAACCGCCCCTTCAATCTTCCAACAGGTTATGGATACTATGTTACAAGATATTCCTGATACTGCGGCCTATCTCGATGACATACTGATCATGGGTACAGACTATGCTGACTTAGAGAGTAAGGTGGACACGGTGGTTATGATTTCAAGATAAAATGCCAACCAACAACCGACTTCGGACAGGCAGATTCCCTCTCAAGGTTGATTGATCGCATGCAAAACAAGAAGAGGACGTGCTTGTATCTTCCATAGAAGTCGAGGATGAAGTTCACAAAGTATTAACAGACGCAGTTTCAGGACTCCCGGTAACATTCGAAGCCATTAAAGAAGCTAGCAAGAAGGATAATACATTGAAGATTGTTCACCGCTGCATACTTAACAAGTGGCCTTCATCTAGACTACGTGGCGAACTCTTACAATATTTTCGTCGACGAGATTCCTTAACAGTTGTCGACTCGTGCATCATGTTTAGCCACCGTATCGTTATCCACAGAATTCTTCGGCACCAAGTCATTAAGCAGTTTCACAGCGGGCACCCGGGGATAAGTAAAATGAAACCACTAGCTCGCAGCTCTGCATACTGGCCGTCAATGGACCGTGATATAGAACAAAAATGTCGCAGTTGCTGGTCCTGTCTAGAGGCTGCGAAGAATCCAACGAAAGCTGAACCACAACCATGGCCAAAACCGGACGGGCCTTGCCAAAGAATACACGCTGATTTCGCCGGACCAATACAAGGCAGAAATTACTTAGTTGTCGTCGACGCTTTTACAAAATGGCCAGAAGTATGTGATAGGCGGAAAACGACATCAGAGAGAACAATAAGAAGATTGTCAGGATTGTTTCCTTGTTTTGGGGTTCCAGAGATTTTAGTGACCGATAACGGCACTCAGTTTATGTCATCAGCTTTCAAACGCTTTTGCAGTGAAAATGACATATCGCATCTACACTCTCCTCCGTACCATCCTCAGTCGAATGGCCAAGCGGAAAGATTCGTGGATACGATAAAAAGAGCTCTGGCAAAGGGGAGAGGTGAGGGTATCCCAGAACAAGTGATCAGTAAGTTCCTAATGTCTTACAGAGTTACCCCCAATCCGGCAGTACCAGAAGGAAAGTCACCAGTCGAGTGTATGTTCGGACGAAAAATTCGGACAGTCTTCAACAGTATGTTGCCACCCAGAAAGACATTAAAACCGATGAACGAGTATCGCACGGTTACTCGTAGCTTCCAGGTGGGTGAAAAGGTACTTGTGAAATTGTACCAAGGTAATGGGAAGTGAGAACCAGGTGTCATAGAACGTCGAATCGGAAATGTACTGTACCTAGTCCGGAAAGGTGTCGGAAAATGCATAAGACACATAAATCAAATGCAAAGAGACAGTAGTACAGTGGTCACAGAAAGCCGGCTCCCATTTCAATTGCTCGTGGACTCATCTCAGAAAAGCTATCATGAGCACAAACATAGAGGAGACAAACGACGCAAGGGAAAAGTTGTTGCGGATGTTTCTATGCCAATCATTGGTATGGACCTTCTACAGCACCACAACTTAATTATCGATACGCGCAAACGGTGCTAGTAGATGAAAATACTAATTTATCTGTTTTCTTAACCTCTTTTTCTCGTTGCAGGTTATCTCCTGTCACTATTAAGCACACTTTAGACCCCTTCTATCAACCAATACACGATAAGTATTCTGGCATTTACCAATCGCAGCCGGAATTGCCGTGTGTAACCAGCAACGTTACACATCACATCACCACTACAGACCACCTGTATTCTCTAAAGCACGCCGACTGGCCCCCGAAAAGTTAAGGTTGTCGAAAAAACGAATTTGACGAAATGGTATACTTAGGAATCATACGACCGTCAAATAGCCCATGGGCATCTCCGTTGTACATGGTCCCTAAAAAGGACAGCAACGATTGGCGCCCAACTGGTGATTATCGGCGATTGAAAGCAAAAACCATTCCCGATCGTTACCCGTCGTCACACATTCACGATTTGACAGCCATCTTGAAAGGTGCAACTGTCTTTTCGAAAATCGACTTGATTAAAGCGAATAACCAAATTCCTATGGCCACTGAAGACATTCCATAAACCGCTATTATAACGCCTTTCGGTTTCTTTGAATTTTCGCGAATGCCTTTCGGTCTAAGAAACGCGGCACAGACTTTCCAAAGGTTCATAGATGACGTTTTTCGAGGTCTCAATTTCGTACATGCGTATGTTGATGAATGCCTAATAGCAAGTCCGGGCAGAGAATCGCATCTCCAGCATCTGGATCTTGTTTTCGACTGACTACAAAAACATGGCATCACCGTAAACATTGAGAAATGCCAAATCCGAACCGAATCCTTAGACTTCTTAGGACATACTATAGATGCGCAAGGTATCCGACCACTTAGAACAAAAGTGACGGCCATTCTGGATTACCCAGAACTGACCACCATCAAGCAATTGCGCACGTTTAACGGTCTGGTAAGTTTTTGTAGACGATTCATACCGAAATGCGCGTAACTTATGTAACGTCTTACCGAAAAACTTCGTGGAAATGCGAAATCCATCAGTCTGGATGACACCGCGCGGAAAGCATTTTCCACAGTTAAGGAACGTATCGCTCAAGCAACAATGCTGGCTCATCAGGACCCTGAAGCGCCCATTAGCATCGCGGTAGACGCATTCGACTCAGCAATTTATTTATCTATTTATTTATGGCTTTATTCAATATTATATTTTGGTACAATATAGAATTCTCAGCACAAAAAAATTTCAACAAGTTTCTCTTACAGAACAAAAGAAAAAAAACGGTTTAAATAAAAAAAGCAGTCTTACAACAATGGGTTAACCACTCCTGACAACCTTTAGCATTTTTCTCTAGACGGTTGCTAGACACTGAATCGAGGTACAGCACATTCGGTAGGGAACTCCTAGCTATGTATTGTGCTGTCCGACATTTTCAGCACTATATCGAAGGCCGTGAATTCACCATTCTCACCGATCATAAACCTCTTACCTTCTCCTTAAGCTCATCTTCAGACAAGTACTCACCACGTGAGTCTCGACAACTGGACTACATTTCGCAGTTTACTTCAGATATTCGACACATTTCTGAAGCAAACAATGTAGTTGCAGACGCCTTGTCTCGTATAAATTCCTTGAACAGTTCCCAAGGAATCGACCTTTTAAAACTCGCCCAACTTCAAAAAGAAGACACCGATCTTCAGCACGAGTTGTCCTCAACAACACTTCAACTGCGCATTAAACAGATGGGAACAGGTAACGAAACCTTACTTTGTGACACATCTACAGGTAGGGATCGCCCAATCGTGCCGAAACAATATCGACGCAACGTCTTCAATACGTTGCACAGACTTTCTCATCCCAGTGTTCGTGCAACCATCAAGCTTATAGCAGAACGGTTTTGCTGGCCTGGTATGAATAAAGACGTGAGGGAGTGGACACGCTCCTGTGTAAGCTGCGAGAAATCTAAGGTGATTAGACATAACAAATGTTCCCTAGGATCGTTTGACACTCCCGATGCTCGCTTCGACCATGTTCATTTGGATTTGGTAGGACCATTACCGGATTCAAATGGATATTCTTATCTTTTAACCGACAACTTAAAGCGTCACTATCAGTCTCAAACATTTCTCAGTGGACTAACGCTCTCCCACTCGTCTTACTAGGCATACACAATGCAGTGAAAGCTGACATTGGATACACTGCGTCTCAACTCGTTTATGGTACGACCCTTCGACTTCCAGGAGAGTTCGTGGATCCTTCATCCTCTTCGATGGACATGGAGCTAACCTTCTACGCGAACAGGCTTACAAACGCAATGCGTTCAGTTAAACCTGTTTCCACTCGACCACAATCAACTGATGTTTTCGTTTAATCTGACTTACGTTATAGTACACACGTCTTCGTACGTCGAGACTAGCATCGGCGACCTCTCGAATCAGCATACGAAGGACCTTTCAAAGTTCTTTAACGCGAACCTATGTACCATATAATCGATAAGAACGGAATCAACGAAAGCATCAGCATCGATTGCCTCAAAGCAGCGTGTTTAGAAGGAAATCCTATTCACGTCGATTTTTCTTTCAATACAATCGCACGACACAACTCCTGCACTTATAATACCTCAATCGACAGCCGACACACACGTTGATAGTTCGGCGGTATCAGAAAATAAACTCGAAATAACGCGTTCTGGAAGAAGAGTAAGATTTCCAGAACATTTGAACGACTTTTGCACGTAAAATACTACATGACATTTTATATCGTCTCGATTTCCCCTCATACTATAAATAATTTTTCTTTTTTAAAAAAATTAATATGCTTATATATTATTGTTATTTTTTTCAAAAAAGAAGACAAAACCAAAAAGCGATATTACAAAATCCTGTTTTTTACGCTAACACGTGAGCATGAGTTTATTTATCCATGTTTTCGCTCGCTCGCAATCGCTAGCCAGATTAGTTCAAACGATCCTCGATATATTGATAGCTTATCAAATATATTTTCGATTTCTTCACTTCTGTCTTTTGACTTCACTTGGTGGGTGCGCTTCATATTAGAAGGTGTTACTGGTTAAATCGTTGTCAAACTCCGAATACCTGTGGCATCTTCACTATCTTCATTTCTCGGCGTAATGCGTTCTTTGGTCCTCCTCTCGTCCTTCGACATTGAGGATTCCACATGAGGGCTTGTCTCATGACGCAGTTCGATGCTTTCTTCAATGTGTGTCCTATCCACTTTCGACGCTTCTTCCTGATTTCTTCCTCCACTGGGATCTGATTTGTTCCCTAGGGAGCTCCCTTAGTAGGTTGTTGCTAATAGTGTCCGGCCAACGGATCCGAATTAGTTTGCGTAAACAACTGACTTTCGTGGTTCTTCAGGTTTCCGCTCCATACAGTAGAACTGTGTTCACATTTGCATTGAAAGTTCTGACCTTGGTGTTCGTTGACAGACACTTGTGTCGAGTTGCAGATGTTCTTCAGTTATAATAATAATTTATCCTCAAATTGTTACAAATGATACAATTTCCAACTGTGGAAAATTGCTCAACTAGGTCGATAATTTATATGATATGAATATAGAATGCTTCTAGTCAATATCACAGTTAGCGCGCTTCATGAAATTACGTTGCGACGTGTGGTGGCATTGGGCCCTACCACGAGACAATATGAGAAACAGACATTAAACATTTAACGCGGAGAAATACAGAAGAATGGAGAAGGCGGGAATAATAAATTGAAAGTGTCCGAGTTCATCGGATGGCATGGCTCGGCCTTGCAGTTGTGGTCCCAGCTGAATGTTATCTTGTATCTTCTATTCATAGTAAATATATTCTATCTCTAGCTTAAGCTTGTTCTCTATCACGTATTGGTAATTGTTACAGTGCAATGAGTTGCTGTAGACGATGATGTAACTTCCACGTAAGATCTTATAGATTAGGCAGTTACATCATGACAACTCTACAATTTATGGATTAGGTCTATTATTAGAGCAGTGCTAATATCATAGTAGACCGTAATTCTACACGTGCAACTGATGGTCGATAATAGATTGATGTGCAGTTGAGGGCTTCTAGAAATCGCAATCTTATATCCCTTTGGAATATTTGAGGCTTTAAGGATGGCGCAGGAATAGGTCACCCGTTGCGTATCTCAAGGGGGCTGAAAAATGGTGCAAGAAAGAAAAGAAAACAAAAAAGAACGAGAAGCAGAGCAGACAATGTTCTTGAAGAAATAGTTAAGGTATGACTACTCAGTCTGATTCTCTTTTATTAAAGTATTTAGTAAGCAGGAGCATCCTAATAATAAGAAAATAAGTGTAAACAAAATATTAGTGGATTATCAACTGACAAATGGAGGTGGTTCAGAAAGAAACTGAGAGTATGAGAATATGTAGTTATAAAATATAGTGCTAAAAGCAGTGTTATGATACACAAATGGCTGTCTCCATTTTTTGTCGACGCCATTGGAGCCTTTTTTAGATTTTATAGGGTCTTGAGTAGGCTTCGCTTTTTTATTTTATCGGATTGTCTAGTTTGCTTGTAATAGGATTACTGGGTAGGAAGTTAAACCGATTCAACGCTCTAAACACGATTTAATGAGGTATTTCGCATGATAAATCATCATCAATACCACTAGTTCGTGACATTCCACTAGAACATAAGGAGCCGTAATTTAACAAAATGTTCTGCCCTACAGACATGAGTGGATTGAAGTTATCTCCCCGCCATCATGTTTGCTGGTCAGTAACGCCACCCTCCCTCCTTCTGTGATGTCAGGCTCTCTTACGTTTATGGTAAGCATGAATACTGCTTTAATCAAAGCCCATGGTTTGAATACACTGTCTCTACTAGTTCCATGTTACAAGCAAATCAGATAGTTAAAGCGTTTGTATTATGGGTTAGATGTTCATTTAGTATATCACACTGCTATGAAGATAACTAATGGTGAAAGATAGAAAAAACAGATTAGATTATATGTGGTTTAAAGATAATGAGGACTAATAGCAAATCAAATGATGTGAAAGAGTATAAAATTGTAAAATTTTTAAGGTAAGAAAAATAAAACACAGAGCAACTAACAAGATTTTATGATCAAGTAAGTAGCTATCACTACACAACTGCTGCACTAGATTAGCCTAAAATAGTCTATGAATTGATAACATTGTAATCAATAATTTCATTTACTCACGACGAAAACATCTCACTGTGATATCATCATATTACTCTCTATCATCATCAGTAGTTTCATAAATACGAATAAATTACAATAAATAAAAACTATTGGATACTAATTGTACTGATGATTGCAAGTGACTGATAAGAGTAGTTTACATTACTGCACTTTGATCAATGTTCATTTCTAACGTAATAAAATATTAAGACGGTCGATTGTTTGTAGATGAACAGCTTAATACTACTTAATGAAACATAAACATCTACAAAGAGAAATGTTTTTCCGACAATTCACCCTTTTGCTGACTGCAGACGAATAGAGTCAGATGAGCATCACGATTTATGAGGACAGAAGTACCCCACCTGACGGTTCAAGTGAAGACTTATGCTTTCTCAGTTTTAGAATCTTCAATTATAGAACAGTTTCTCATTGCTGACATGTGTTGATGTGACTGTATACTGAAAGCTAAATGAAACCACTGATTGAACACGTTGCACTCGAACTTATCGATCTATGAGTCATCAGTCTACACACAAGTGCTTACGAGAGCTGGGTCCCATCTAGTATAAAGTCACACTTGAGCACTGCTGAATAGTCATCAGTTATTATAAAATAGATATCGGATGAAGCTTGGTTTTGAAATATGCTTTAACTGATACCAGTTTGTAATGTAAATAATCTCCAAATTGGATTAAACTGCATGAGTGTTTGGAGTACATTCAATTTCGGTCCATTATAATTGAATGAATTCCACCTGCTAAAATCCTGTTGTTGAATTGACCAACAAGAAGATTATTCAAAGTGATGTGTGAGACAGGAATACAATTATAGTATTTTATACTGATGGTTGAAAATGGTCGATATTTGACCCTTGCTACTTGGCAATCTTCATCAAAGTAAACCTGCAATCTTAAGGAAATGGGTGCCCTCTGGACTATTTCACCTGACTTTATCCAAAAGAATTCAGGAACATTATCCAGAGCGGCTATAATGAGGAGGAAACAGCTCAATAAGAAGCTCAATAATCTAACGACTTGTGAACACAGGTCACTCAATGAAGACATACTCTGCGTTCAATATCACTTACAAGGTGAGTAGAAGTCTTCCAAGGACGATTAGATTGCATCTTCTTTGCACTGCCGAAGCATTAGCCATACATGTTGAAAAACCAGAATTGTAAGTACAACAGAGACTGGTACAACCTCTTCTTCTACCAAGGTCATAATGTCTCATAATTTTTTTCTCTTTTTCTTTTTTATTCTTCTTCCTTTACTGCCATCTGCTTCATCTTAAATCTTCCTCTTAAATCTTCGACCTCAAACTGCTTAATTTTTGTTTTCTGGATTATTCTGATTACATTTCATCTTAATTTCAACATTTTATCTTATCGTGCTGAGCTATGCTTTCTCAGTGATAATTTTCCCATCTATCTATTGATGAATACTTAAGCCATTAACAATCAAATGATTAATAAACTTTCCTTGTTTAAAAGAAATTATTTCCAATACCTTTGTTAATTTAACATTACTCTCAACATATCTAACAGACGTTTATTATCAGTACTATTATGGTCATCCTGTAAAAAGCTATATGTACTTGCGATTTAACAGATTTGAAGATGAATTCGCCGAAAGGAGAACACTTCGCTGAACTAATCTTCCTTACTCCAACACAAACCTCAATATAGCCGTGTTGTACGGATCGGCGACGTGTTTTGCTGATCTGCTACAACCACCATCAACAGATACAAACATTTCTAAACAGTCATCTATACAAGACAATCCAGGCCAGTGAGTACGAGCAGTCAGCATCCACTTATTGTGGCAGAGAACATACAAACTTCTGGTTAGAGAGGAATTCAACAAAGAATTCTGCAGGTTAATTGGACACACATTGTAAGAACCATCAAACTGCGTCAAAAGTCAGGCTGCAAATTGGAATTCCCAAGGCGAAATGAAATGAGGTAGACATAATGAAACGTTGTGCCGGGAACCTGAGGCAGACACCGAAACAATGAATAGCACTTGAAAACGACTGGAAATAAGGGTCCATGATTGAGTGTTTCGGAAAATCGTGATCTCAGGCCCATGTTCCACGAGGTGTAGAAGATGTGAGCGAATGTATGAGTATAAGGATGTAATAAAAGATGCTGTTGGATGAGTACATTTGTAAGTCAAAAAAAGAAATGAATAGTCGTATAATGTTTATTGTTCATCAGACAAAGTAAATATATTATTATTCAGATACATATTTACCTTGATACTACTTTTAGAAATCGTGCGATGTTAGAAATAAAAAGCATAGTGTTTTGATAAAATTCTTTTGTAATTAGAAGTAAACAAAGTTTTTCAGTTTAGTTTATTATTTTAAAAGGTCACGTCACTTCATATTTTCTCTCTTCAGAGAGCACTCACTTTATTATTGAGGTAATTTAGACTTACAACCATAGCATATATGGATGGTTAAACATTGATTTAAAGAGTCTGATGTTGGTCGAAGAAAGAGTGCAAAGTGTCAGTTTGTGCTTTATTCATTCATTGACTTTTGCATAGTTTCTTAATTTCAATTACATTGTTTGATCTTTTGTATGATAAATAATACTCACCACCCCCTTACAACTACATTTGATGGTAGTATATAAGCAGAAGAATAAGTTCTGTAGTTTCAATGAATATGGTCTCTTTAGTTTTGGTACTCGTAGCTTCACTGCTTTTGCTTCTTCATACATCCGCACAGTCTGGTAAGTTATCAGTATTATCTAAAATACCTTTTACAAATACATGCTGAGATATTCACGTCTGATCCACCGTACAAACAGAATCATAACACCGTCATTTTTGTCATCATCACCATCATCATGAGTCTTGAATATTGTCTTAAGTTTGATGTAAACCGTGCGCTGTTGACGTGTATTATTGCACTTGGAATACTATTTGGTCATGTTTGTTTGTTTTATAAATTCCTGGTTTATGCCTATTTCTTGAATGCTGCCAAGATAAGTTCTAGACAAACGTATACCGTTTGAATTAATTGTGGTGACTTAACGACATAACAACAATTGATCAGAACATTGATTGAATCGAAATACTTATTTCTGTTGAAAGCCATTCGTTGATATTGAATCACTGATGTTCTCCTTAGAAGTATCGATTCTGCTGTATTGTATTGGTAATAATTGTTCACCAGGACAAACACAATGGCCAACGTTCAGTTAGCGAAAATTTCATTAATTTGCCATTTGAAACCACAAAGTAATCAATACAAATACCATTTCATCTGTTAATGCAATATGTTTATGACAATTGAAATGGCTGATCAAACCATGTGAAACATTATTACCACGAATAAATTGGTTTTATGTTCATCCGTTGACAGATAAACAGTTGCAAGTAATTTACGATGAAGCACCATCGTTTAGACGATTGCTTATGCGCAACTCTTATTGAGTAGTGTTTAGAATGTTGACATTGACATATCTGAAGTGATTGTATTCAGTGTACTTGAATATGAACATCAGTTTTTTCAAAATCAACCGAACCACTTATTGATGTGAAAATCCTGTTTCTTTTTTCAGATGTGGAGAATGGACAACTTGAGAATTTAAGCAATATACTTTCTAAAATAACAGGCAAGTAATGATTGTTTTTAATGTTACAGACTATGTATCATACAATCAAACGTGTTCATATAACACACATTGTTACTTGCGACTTCATTGAAGAAACATTCGATCCACTCGTTTGTTTCCGAGAACTTGAATTCGGTACATGTATCATAGTGTTGCTAAAATCATGTCAGCTGATTAATTATTTTCTGAGAAGTGTATGATGTCCTGTATTGTGATTCCTATTATATATATTTATCGAAATAGATCGTACTTTTAATGTTACTGATGATTATGTTCACAAGTAAATAATTTGAGTGTATAATAACAAAATTATTATTAAAACAAATTGTTGTTCTGTGTTTGTGGTTAATCTTTAGAACGGATGACAGAGTTCGACAAGCTTATAACAAATTCTGAAGAAAGGTTAGAATCTCTGAGAGGTAATTCGATCATTCAGTCTTACATGTTATAATCTTTTACACTACTAAACTTAAAGTCAGAACAAACTGGACACAACAAGTCTACATTCATGTTCAGCATTTCCAGTTATTTGAACAATGCAATCAATGCAACCTCAAACGTTCATAAGTATATTTAGTTGGAAGGCCATAATAATGCTATGACGTTCAGTCTCTCTGTGAAATGTAATTGCCTCTCAGTTTGCACACTCATGAAATCATTTACATCATTCAAACTAACGAGAGAATGTCTTGATTAAAATATGGTTTGTTTATTTGAACCTGCTTGATGGTACTTCTTGAACTTCAAAGTGGTTCTCTTCATGATAGGCTATAAGCATTAGGTGTGCATGTGTAAGTGCATGCGTTTGCCTGAAATGATCAATCAATTGATACATATCTAAGAAGCAGAATTAGTTCACACATTTCAGTGTTCACAAATGTGGTGGTTGCGACGTTTTTATATGCACATACTCTCTCAGTATCACCTTGTTCCTCAACCGACTCGCTCTACATTATCGTTTTTATTTTAGATGAAATCAAACGTTCCAATCCAAAAGGAATAGAGGAAATCGAGGATTGTATGTGAAGAAATAATTCATTTTTCTAATTACATCATTGATTCTAGATATCACATGTGTAAATGCCACTATGGCGATTTATTCAGCTAAATACCTTGCATCACGTAAGAGATTCAGCATTTCGTTATTATTGACTTTCATGTTGATTTTTTGAATCCACTGATGTATGAAAGTGAACGAAGTCCAACGTTTGATGACTTCATGTTCACATAATAAGATTTCATTTTATAAAAAAAATAGTGAAAACAAATGTCTTTGGTTAGGGATTGAAATCTCCTGTTCACTGATACAACTCGAATAATAATGTACACTTGTCTCAAAAAATTGAAGACTCTTAGTAGAGTTTGTGCCAAACAACTATGAACATCAAATCTAGAACATCAAGACATCATGGTGAGTGTCAGAAATTTAGACAAGTAGAACGTTAGCATTTAGTTTATTAAGATTTCCACATCATGCCAAATGAATTTGTAGAGCTTAACCATCGTTCCATATTTCCATGGCCAGTCAATTCGCAATATGTTCATTTGATGATCCAACCCCATCCATTCATCAATACATAACATATAACTCATTCATAAACATCCACAGTGAAAAGAGATTAATTTGCAACTGGCTTTTAATGATTTATATAGGTATCCAGAATATAAGTAAAGAATACGAGCAACGCTATCGTAAGTAATTTAAATACTTGATTGGTTTTCAAGACTTGGAGCACACGTTGTAAAACTTCGGACATCCTTCCAAATGAATGATGCTGTGTATTTAATTTTATTGTTTTTAGCATTAGTGATCTAACACTCGTTGTTTCATGATGTCATTGAAAAACCTAACAATCTGGACAACCCCATACTGATATGAAGTATTTGTCTATCCATAAATTTCAAGAACTCCATTTTATAAATAAGAACTGTCGTCTAAATTTGAACGAATAGTTTCACAATATTTGGGCGCCGAGTTAATGTGAGACATTGAAGAGGAAAAAATGTATTTGTAAAATCTTAGCGAATGAATTTTAAGTAAATCCAACGTTTCGCCTGGCAATCTAGTCCAAGCTCTCTCAAGGAAAATATAATCAAACAACAAAATTATCGAATATAAATAGGTACAAGGTTCTCTGGTTCACTGTATGCAGAATAAAACATCCAATCAACGTGCACCCTGTTTGAAGTAGGTATTTACAAAAGTGTGTAAGAGACTTGTGTTGTGAAAAAAAGAAACGTGTTAAGATAGCAGTTTGTGTGTCTACGTAAGTGGTGTGAGAAGAAATTTTATCTTACTCCATAATAGTCGGATGGATATATCCCGACATCTATGTCACTGTTCATAATGAGACCCGAATTTGTAAATTCTGGTCTCGAAACAACACTTTGAAAAAAACTCTGTTTAAGTCTCAATTAGATCACCAACAATGGGAGAAAGTGCGTTCAGCTGTCGGATCTCGAGCTGAAAGAAATGCGAGTCCTGAGTCCCACATATTTCAACATATCAGGAATATCAAAATATAATTTCGAGTCGATACTCTCAGAAAGATTATGTGGTAACAGTGGCTCGTCAATTTCACCCATGAATACTTTCAATGCACAGTCGCGAATACTTCTTATTGTCTATTCAAATGTTTTGATTCTGTACAAATTAATAATTTGATGCTTTTACTACCTCTGCTTCTATACAGCGGATATTCCCATTGATTCATCGAAACTGGTAGCAGCGTTTAGGAAAAATGGTGTTGAATTTACTGGTAAATCAAAGCATTAAATGCATACAACTTCATTCCTGTCCATCTAAAACATTCGATCACTTCTTACGTATTTTCATCAGATCTAATCCATGTTGTTTGCCTATCAATGAGTGCGTTTTACTGATACTTTACAGACTGAAAAATGGTTTAATGGACTACTGGTCAGTATTTTTTACATACAATCCTAACCTCACTTGAGCCTGTCAAGCTTATTCTGCAGTTTGTCTAGTTCAGAAGAAGTAGTGTTCTGTGACAAGCATTTAGGCGTTATTGCTGCATAAACGTTGCTCATGTGATTATGACGGAAGAAAGTAATTCCTTATTTGGTCTCACAAACATCTACTGCACGCATTTGATTTCCGTATCATCGTTGCTAATTGCAGTACACAAAATCTAGTGTTTGGTTAACATCAATAGCTTAGCTGAGACTACATAAACATCTTGACCATTTTCAATGGTTTAAGTCTGGTAGGGCATTTCGGTGTACAAGGTGTCATGCAAAGTTAGAATTTGTTCAGTTTAGATGTAGTGATTATTTGAATGTTCTCATTGATGTTTAAGAATACAACTGATCAGTCTGTTTTTGAGTATGTGCATTCTTTACTGATTGCCTCGATATTGTCACTAAGTTTTCAGTGTTTCTGGTGAAGGTGGATAGTGGCTGGTAGAATTTCAAAGTGAACATTAATCCTTGGATGCAGTGATATCCAGTTGAGAAGTCCTTTATTCATCTGGTAGCCACCATACATCTCTTATCACAATTTATTTCATTATTTCTTTTATCAACTAATTAGATATGAAACATGAAGTTTCTTTAATGGATTGTGATCTAATGATATCAGACAGAACGCCAGGTAATTTTGCTTAAATTATCTCACTTGACATTAATGAATGCGACAAGCATAACCTGAAATTCACTACCGAAATCCATATTCACCACTATTTTCTATTTATCTACAAACGTGTCTTCTCGTACATCTCATGCTTTTTCTTCGTCACACCAAACTAGCGTTTTTCCATCATGAAATCACAGAGCTGTCTATATCCTGTTCGTGACTAAGTTAAAATAATCAGGCATAGAAATGAGGCAAAAGCTTCATCTCCTCCGGTAGCACTGTAATTTTAGGTGAACAATCACGGGTGTAATATGCATGAAGGAAGTATTTCATGTCACAGCACAAATCTAGTCAAGTGAATGAAAGGTGAAATAACCTAATTGATTTCATGCACTAGATATTCGCAATAACGTCAATAATTGAACGAGTTTATGAGGAAATGATGAAGAGATCAATGTGACTGTCTGTTATTGTTTCTCAGTCCATCTAGACTATATGTACGGTGGTTCTCACGATTCCAATTCACAAGACACATTGAATGATATCTTCAAATAAATAATATTTATGGATGATCTCCTAACCAAAGTTATTTTGCATTTTAGCTCTGTATGAAATTAATAAAGTGATTAGCAATTTATTTGATGGCGTTGAAAAATAGAGCTACGAACTACTACAGGTCAATTCATTGGATTCGATACTTGATTCCTGTTGAATTGAAATATCTATTCAAATAGTTGTTTGTAATACAGTCTAGTAAAGTGCACATTTGAATAGACGATTAAGATTAGATTTAAAAATTAACCACATTGTGATTTTCTGACCACTGACTTCAATGGGATCTACATCATGTTCGAACAAATAAATACATACCTGTTTATGGAGATCTATCAGACAGATTTACTTTCGTCCAGTCATTCATTCCATATGTACACTTGAATGAATAATCATTATACTAATCAGTCATATGTTTATTTCTGAATTCCAGTTAAAAATTAGGAGTAGATGAATGTGAATTTGAAAATGATGATCTGGAATTCGCTCGTTTTTCGTCAACCCATATGTTGTAACAATTAATTTACTGTCAAAATAACAAATCATAAATTTCCTATTTCATTAACAATATTAACCGTTAACATTAACTAACCATTATGTGTTTATGATCAAAACATTGACATAACAAAATATTGTAACGTCTGAAATTAAATGTCTATAAATCCGTTTTTGTATTTTTACATTATTTTTGTGCCCATTGGTAATCTTCGTGTTATTAGAAGAAGAAACCAGACTAGTAGGGAATAGGTCTTTATTTTTGGTCTTTGCGCAGTCACAGTGGAACGTGGGATTCCTTATTCAGACAAACAAAACCTCTCAACATATAATATAAGATAATTATAAATATAACGCTTATACAGAATAAAGATGTGAATGAATATCTGAGCTATGCTGTTGCTTTAGACCAACTCTTAATCAATCAACCTTAGCTGTCACATTAACTTCCCCATAGAATCGAATTCCATAGGAACATCGGATCGATGACCTATTCTATCAAAATCACTTTATTTATTTTTCCGCAGCTCAAGGCAGGATTATCAACTCGCTGACTTTGACCTCAAATCAATGACGACTAACTCCGTCGGTAATCGATGATAGTCCGTGTATGTCTCTTCATTTGCCAGCTTGTCATCTTATTTTGCAGCATGCAGTTTCTACCACAACTATCGCTGACGGTTCGCTACGTGCTCGCAAGAGAAAGAGTGTGAGAAAATGGAACAATAATGTCTGAGAAAGAGCCGCGAACGGGCTACCCTTCAGCATGTTGTTGAGTTACGATTTTTCCATGCTCTGTACGGCTATCAGGTAATTATCCACCTCCCTCTTGAGTCGTCCTCAAGCAAAAAGTAAAGAAGAGTCTAATTTAATGGTAGTGATGAAAATCAATAATACCTGAAGAACTGCTCCACTTCTTGCATAAAATAATAAGGTAAAAAATGAAATACATAAATATGATTGATAATTATTCGGTTCCACGTAGGTGTTTGGCCTTCAGAAAGGATTGGTCGTCTGGAAGGAAATAGACATAGTGTAGACATCTTGTGTACGAAAAAGTATAAAAACAAAACAATACTATTTTTGAATGCATATAAGCTGCTATTAAACGCAACTCGATTTCGTAAATGTAGCTGTCAGCTTAGCTACCAATCAGAATGAAGCTCGCTAGTCTAATGTGTGAATTCGCCAGAAATTGGACTCCATAATAAACCTGACCCAACGTATGACCTTCAGTCTATGGTGACCGACTTTTATAACCAGGGACGTTGTAACAGAGTTAAAATACGCGTGTATATTGTTGTAATAGATTCTGTTTTCCATTCTATTGCAAGGTGACCAAGAATAAATGCTTTAGAAAAAGAACAGGCTCTGCATGCACTGAGCCTACAGGATGACTCATAAGACTGTTTTGTAAACTAGCTCTCCCTTCAGTACATGACCTGCGAATTTTAATTTTTAAATAAACGACTGATGGTTTTCATTCCGTGTTCTCTCTTTGGTGTGAAGTGCTTGGTTAACAATTTTTGTGTTGTGGTTTTAGAACTTCCCGCCTTCCAGTGACTGCTGATTATACGTGTTACAACGTAACCAGGGGTGCATAATATTATTTCACAAAATGGTGTTTGTTGACCGCGAGTCGCTCAGATATGAGGAAAACTGACAAGAGAAGAGATTGTTATGTCAAAATGCCACATTGTAACAGCACAAGTTCTTTAATTCTAATAATAATAATATTAATTTATTCTCAAATAACATTTAGTTACACGAGGCATGCCAGTTTACAGGCAAGATCGAATTGTTACAAATGTCACAAATTCCAACTGTAGTAAATTACTCAGCTGGGTCTATAATTTATAAGATATGAATATAGAATGGTTGTAGTCAATATCACAATTAGCACGCTTCATGACAGTTGCGTTGCTACGTGAAACTGACGGTCGATAATAGATTGATGTGCAGTTGAGGGCTTCTAGAAATCGCAATCTTATATCTCTTTGGAATATTTGAGTCTTTAAGGATGGTGCACGACGGAGTCACCCGTTCCGTATCTCAAGGGGGCTGAAAAATGGTGCAAGAAAACAAAAAAAGGACGAGAAGCAGAGAAGACAATGTTCATGAAGAAACGGTTAAGGTCAGTTCAGTCAGTCAGTAACAACGTGGAACTTCGTACGTACGTACATCAGTTCGAGTTGCCATACTACATTAGCACAGAGATTCAGTTATCGATTCACATCCCATGGTGGTAGAGGTAATGAAAGTATAAGTAGAGATAGGGGACATTAAGGTTTAATAATGTTATTAAAGGAGTATATTCCAGTGGAATAAATTGGGAAAGAAAATAAAGGACATGAAGAATTCAGAAGATTAAAGTTTGAGAGAACACAAAGAGTGGATGCACCTGCGCCATTGCAAACGATTTTGAGCCATGTCATTCAGGGTCTCTAACCATTGGTTTCTATCATCTAGCGGTCCCAACTAGGTAGTCTACACCTACCAACATGACTCAGTCCACTTGTCAGTGACTTCATGAATTTGTGCTATGTTTTGGTCTTGCCGCCCCTAGCTTTCTTCCAACCTACTCCTACACCATAAAACATCACACGTCGGGGCAGTCGGCGGTCGGGCATGCGCAACACATGTCCCAGCCATCTCAACTGATTAAGTTTCATTACTTCCTCAATTGATTTGCCCTCCTTACCTAGTACCCGTTTCATAACAACTTCATTACCTACTCGGTGGTCCCAGGATATACGAGCAATGTTTCGAAGACACCTATGATCAAATACTAGTAACCTACGAACATCCTCTACTCTTACTGGCCATGTTTCATTGCCATAAAGTAGGACGGAACGAACTGCTGCGCAGTAAACACGTCCTTTGGTTTGATAGACGGATATCTCGCCTACGCCACAAATGACGCAAGTTGGTAAAAGCTAGTCGAGCCTTTTGTATCCGTGCTGAGATTTCGTCACACACCAAACCGCAAGGGCTGATGAGACTTCCGAGATAAGTGAAGCGGTCGACACGTTCAACTACTTCACTCCCTATCACTAGTTCGGGTGGCGGTGCAACGCAATCCTGAAGCAACATTTTGCATTTCGAGGGAGAAAATCGCATGCCGAACATGCTTGCATTGTTGCTTATAGTGGTCAGAAGACTGCATTTTGTCAGCGTCTTCACTAAATAGAACTATGTCATCGGCATATTCTAAGTCAACAAGTGGATCTTCCGGTAGAAGTTCAACTCCTGGAAATTTAGATGAGGAATGTGTCATCTCTAAAAGGACGTCAACGACAAAGTTAAACAATAATGGAGAGAGTGGGCAGCCCTGATGAACACCACTTGAGGTAATCGGTTCTGATGACAGTTCGCCATAAGCTCTCACTCGACCAGTTGTGTTCGACTAGAGAGCCTTTATAGGGTTGATGTACTTCTTTAGTACTCCCTTCAGTGACAAACACTGCCATAGAACCTCACGATCAACAGAGTCAAATGCCGCTTTAAGGTCGAGAAATACTACCATTGTGGGGCGTCTGAATGTGTGTCTATGTTCTAGGACCTGACGTAATGTGAATATTTGATCAATACAACCACGTCCAGGTCGAAAATCAGCCTGGTTTTCTCTAGTCTGCTCTTCACGAGTTTTGGTTAGACGTCGAAGTATTATTGAAGCTTATATTTTAGACACTATATTAGTCAAACTAAGTCCTCTGTGATTGTCACAGGAGGACTTTTGTCCTTTCTTATAGACTGGCACAATCAGTGATTGAGACCAGTCAGATGAGATTACGTCCAGTTCCCAGATTCTACCTAAGACCTCAGTCAATCTCGCTGCTAATACTAGACCACCATCCTTAAAAATCTCAGGGGTAAACCTGTCAGGGTCTGCTGCTCTCCCACGCTTCAGATTTCCTATAGCTTTTTCAACTTCGTAAAGAGTCGGAGGACTTACATCAACTTGCCATTCAGGTAGATTGGAAATCGTGGGAAACCAAAGTGTGACTGAAGGCCAGTTGAACTGATCCCTAATGTATTCTGCCCATCGATCCAATCTCCTGGATTGAGAATGAATAATATGTCCATCTTTCTCTGCGATTGTTTCGCTAACAGATGGGTTCCTAATCCCGGTTTCCATAACAAGTCTGAAAAGTTCCCTGCTGTTACCTATTGCCGCTGCCTTTTCCATCTCTCTTGCTTTCGCTACCCACCACTGTTCACGATCATTGCGAAGGCTTCTAGTCAGCTTACGCTTAAGCTGACTCCGCTCTTCGTTATGTTCAGAGCCAGATGGAATGAGTTTTCGAGAATCTATCAGTGCGGTAGATGCTGCTGAGATCCAGTGTTTCTCCCTAACCTTATGGTTTACCGTACTTGCAGACATCACTGCTGTTTCTACAGCTTTTCGGATGTCATTCCACGCTTCCTCGGGGTGGGCATCACTTACATGGCTGTCTAATTGTTTTTCTAGATGTTCCTGAAATATACTCTTAGTTTGACTACCATTAAGTAGGACCTTGAGGGGTTTCCTTGCAGCATGTTTCCTACGTCCAGAAAGACGTAAACAAATACGCGATCGCACTAGAGCATGATCTGAGTCTGAGCATGTGCTCCAGAATGAGCGACAGTCTTCTATCGAGCCCCTCCATCGGTGGCTGATAGCGATGTGATGTATTTGGGTCTAGCGTTGAGAAGAATTAGGGGGTCGCCATGTTAAAAGATGTTTTTCCTTATGCTTAAAGTTAGTGTTTGCAAGAAACAGGCGGTTATCTGAGCATAGCTGTAACAGACGGTCGCCGTTATCTGTTCTTTGAGCCGCGACACCATAAGATCCACCCAGGTGTCTTTTCCTTTCACTTAGTTTACCTACTTGAGCATTAAAGTCACCAGCAACTATTACTACATCTGAACGCCTAGCTTTTCGTAGAAGATCGGAAAGCTTTCTGTAAAACTCATCTTTCACATCATCTGAGCTGCAGTCAGTTGGAGAGTAGGCAGAGACGACGAAGAGGCAACGACGAGTGTCCCTATCTTTTCGAGTCCTTACTGTTCCGTTTAGTCGGACAGCACACAAACGACTGTCTACTGGGATCCAGTCTAAGAGAGCTAGTTCCGCCCTAGGACTCAATGCTATACCTACGCCAGCGAGGCCACGGGAAGCAGCATCAGGGCTTCCAGATACACGAAGCGTAAATCGAGTTGGTTCGTTACTTTGACATGGTGCGGTCAAATGAATGACACTACTAGGATCCTGTGTGCGCGTTTCGGAGATGCAACACACATCGATGGAGTGAGATTCTAAAGTCTTAGCTAAGGAAGCCTGTTGTCCTATTCGGCACAGTGTTCGGACTTTGAAAGCTCCTACGTGTAGTTTGGAGCGTGGTTTCAGGAGACCAGGAATAACATTCCGCGCACTCGAATCGTTCGCACTAGCGGGGCGAGGCGATAAAGGGACGTAAGAAGAGTTAGTCGTGGAGATAAGACAGTTATTAGGAGGTGTAGGAAGGATTTGAATGTGACCAACTTGGTCTCGTGTGCTGTTACGGGTATGAGGGCTGATATCACTTCCCGCTTGCCCACACCGTGGAAGGGTATTTCTTGAGGCACCTGAGAAGGAAATCGGATTAGTGTTGGTCTTAGCGACCTGAGTGCGTGACCGCAGAGCACAAGGGACAA
>OX336424.1:1835853-1856144 GCA_946903255.1 Schistosoma spindalis
ACCTACTCTCTCGGTATCACCTTGTTCCTCAACCGACTCGCTCTACATTATCAATTTTATTTTAGATGAAATCAAACGTTCCGAACCAATTGGAATGGGGATTATCGACGAATGTATGTGAAAGAATAATTCAGTTTTTTCATTACATTATTGATTCTAGATATCACATGTGTATATGACATCATGGCAGAAGATGCAGCTATTTACGTTTTATCACGTAAGAGAAATTATTCTCGCCCAGTTGTTTGGTTTCAGATTCAGCAATTTCCGTTAGTTATTGACTTTCACGTTGATTTTTTGAATCCACTGACCACAAATCGATTTCATGTATGAAAGTGAACGAAGTCCAACGTTTAAAGACTTTGTGTTCACATAATATGATTTCAACATGACTAATGCTACTAATTCGGCACCCTGTATTTCATCTTTGATAATTCTGACAAAAGACAACAATTTATCTCTGACAAGAAGTACAGACATAACACTATAATAAAATAGCTTCTTTGAATGAGAGGTTTCTGAATTTCGTTTCGTTAGTGGATAGTCTACACTGAACTGTTGAACGTTGATGTGTGTGACCAAGATTAACAGTTGTCTATGAATCATAAAGTCTCCTGCACACCATAAATAATCAATTGAATGGGAATGTGAATTCAATGTTGCATCACAACCAGTATGCTTAAACAAGTGTAATTTTCATTCGGAAACTGTAAGCAAACCTGCTATAGAAGTAGTCAAATTTTAAGAAAGTGAAAATAGATGTATTTCGCTAGGGATTGAAACCTCCCGTTCACTGATATAACTCGAAGAATAATGCACACTTGTCTCAAGAAATTGAAGACTCTCAGTAGAGTTTGTGCCAAACAACCATGAACATTAAGTCTAGAACATCAAGATATCATGGTGAGGGTCAGAACTTTAGACCAGTAAAACGTTAGCAATTAGTTCATTAAGATTTCCACATCATGCCAAATGAATTTGAAGAGCTTAACCATCGTTCCATATTTCCATGGCCAGTCAATTCGCAATATGTTCATTCGATGATCCAACCTCATCCATTTATCAATACATCACATATAACTCATTCATAAACATCCACATTGAAAACAGATTAATTTGCAACTTGCTTTTAATGATTTATATAGGTATCCAGAATATACGTGAAGAATACGAGCGAAGCTATCGTAAGTAATTTAAATAACTGAAAACTATTCAACATTTGGAGCACATTGAAATGCTTAAATGATTGTTGCTTTTGTTGCTATGAAGTGAAGAAAGAAATGTGAAATAATGTCTCCTACAACTTCGAACATTCTTTCGAATGAATGATGCTGTGCATTTAATTTTTTGGTTTTAGTATTAGTGATCTAACATTCATTGATCCATGATGTCATTCAAAGACCTATCAATCTCTACAACCCCACACAGAAATTAAGTATTTGTCTATCCATAAATTTTAAGAACTCTATTTTATCTTACTCGACAATAGTCGGACGGATATATCCCGACATCTGTGTCAATGTCCACACTGAGACCCAAATCTGAGAATTCTGGCCTCGAACCAACACTTTGAAAAAAACTCTGTTTAAGTCTCAATTAGGTCACCAACAATGCGAGAAAGTGCGTTCAGCTGTCGGATCTCGAGCTGAAAGAAATGCGAGTCCTGAGTCCTACATATTTCAACATATCAGGAATATCAAAATCTAATTTCCAGTCGATACTCTCAGAAAGCTTATGTGGTAACAGTGGCTCGTCAATTTCACTCATGAATACTGTCAATGCACAGTCGCGAATACTTCTTATTGTCTATTCAAATGTTTCGATTCTGTACAATGTAATAATTTGATGCTTTTAATACCTCTGATTTTACACAGCACATGTTTCCGTTGATTCATCGGAACTGGAGGCATATTTTATGAATGCCGCTATTGAATCTACAAGTAAATCAAAGTATTAAATGCATACAACTTCATTCCTGTCCATCTAAAACATTCGATCACTTCTTACTTATTTTCATCGGATCTAAATCATGTTGTTTGCCTATCAATAACTGCTTTTGTTTGGTACTTTGCAGACTGAAACACGGTTTAGTTGACTGCTGGTCAGTATTTTTTACATACAATCCTAACCCTACTTGAGCCTGTCAAGTTTATTCTGCAGTTTGTCTAGTTCATATGTAATAGTGTTTTTGTGAGAAGCATTTAGGCGTTATTGCTGCATAATCTTCGCTTATGTGATTATGACGAAAGAAAATTGATTCCACATTTGGTCTTCTCAACCTCTACTGCACACATTTTATTTCCGTATCATCGTTGCTAATTGCAGAACGCAAAACTCAGTGTTTGATTAACATCGATAGCTTAGCTGAGACTACATAAACATCTTGACGATTTTCAATGGTTTAAGTGTTATCATCATCTCCTATTACTTGTTTCTGGAATGTGTGAAGGTTCATTGCAATATAGGTATATGGCGACGACATATGTAGCCGAAAGTCTGGTAGGGCATTTCGCTGTACAAGGTGTCATGCAAAGTTAGAATTTGTTCAGTTTAGGTGTAGTGATTATTTGAATGTTCTCATTGATGTTTAAGAATACAACTGATCAGTCTGTTTTTGAGTATGTGCATCCTGTACTGATTGCCTCGATATTGTCACTAAGTCCTCAGTGTTTCTGGTAGAGATGGATAGTGTCTAGTAGAATCTCGAAAAGAACATTAACCCTTGGACGTAGTGATATCCAGTTGAGAGGTCTTTCATACCTCTGACAGCCACCGTACATCTCTGCTTACAATTTATTTCATTATTTCTTTTATCAACTAATTAGAATACGATCACGATGTTTCTGGATTCAATTGTTTTCCGCTGATTCCACAGAGAACGAAAGGTAATTTTAGTTAAATTATCTCTTTTGACAATAATGAGTGCGACAAGCACAACCTGACATTCTTTACCGAAATCCATATTCACCACCACCTTCTATTTATTTACAAACGTGTCTTCTAGAACATCTCGTGGTTTTTCTTCGGTACACTGATCTAACGTTTTTCCATCATGAAATCACAGAGCTGTCTATATCCTGTTCGTGACTCAGTTAAAATAATCAGGCATAGAAATGAGGCAAAAGCTTCATCTCCTCCGGTAGCACTGTAATTTCAAGTGAATAATAACGGGTGTAATATGCATGAAGGAAGCATTTCATGTTACAGTAAAAATCTAGTCAAGGGAATCAAAGATGAAATCACTATTGTGATGCACTAGGTGCACTAGATATTAGCGATAACATCGATAATTGAGTGAGTATATGGTGTAATGATAAAGAAATTAATGTGATTCTCTGTTATTGTTTCTCAGTTCATCTAGACTATATGTCCGGTGGTTCGCACGATTTCGATTCACAAGACATATTGAATGATATGTACAAATAAACAATATTTATGGATGATCTCCTAACCAAAGTTATTTTGTATTTCAGCTGTGAGTGAAATTGATGGAGTGATTGTCAATATGTTTTATGACACTCACAATTATAATATCGAATCATGTGAGAAAACCCATTTAAATATTTTAATTGATTTATAGAGTAATTGTGTCAGATCCACATGTAATTGACTGAACAATGATTATCCTCAAACCATAGCACTGTGTGAAATGTCTGTGAAAGCTTCAATCTGATAGTTTAATGAGTGAACGTAATCACCATGACACGGATGCTATAAGCAAAGATTAAACAGTTTATTGATACTAATCCGAATTCGAACATTCTTGCACAACGGATCCACCATATTTGTAGTAATTCCTAATTCGAATATCATGGTGAAGATGATGAGGTCGTGTTTCACATTGTAGACGAATTCATTAGCACGAATTAGGTAGACTGACAAACAAATTGCAAGTATTTGAACAAACATCACTATCACATAAACACTGTTGAACGAGTACAACGTATAGCACAATTGCCTATGTAAACAATTTATGTGACATAAACAGAAAACAATCAGCAATTATTTTCTTGGTCTCCTCATCAATGATGAGATAGACGTTGAAGTAAATAAACACTCCGTCATTTGATGATTTATTTCATTTTCTAAAATTTTAGTTAGGAAGGATTATCTATTACTAATAGAGCAAGCGATACGTAAGTGATCCGTTGAATCAGATTTACTGACACTTATTATATGAAACAATATTTAATGGAAAAGTGTTGAATAAAGACGACATACTGTGTGCTCAGATAATAGAAATGCACAAAATAGAGCTACGAACTACTACAGGTCAATTCATTGGATTCGATACTTGATTCCTGTTGAATTGAAATATCTATTCAAATAGTTGTTTGTAATACAGTCTAGTAAAGTGCACATTTGAATAACCGATTAAGATTAGATTTAAAAATTAACCACATGGTGATTTTCTGACCACTAACTTCAATGGGATCTACATCATGTTCGAACAAATAAATACATACCTGTTTATCGAGATCTATCAGACAGTTTTACTTTCGTCCAGTCATTCATTCCAAATGTACACTTGAATGAATAATCATTATACTAATCAGTCATATGTTTATTTCTGAATTCCAGTTGAAAATTGGGAGTAGATGAATGTGAATTTGAAAATGATGATCTGGACTTCACTTATTTTTAATTAACCCATGTGTTGTAACAATTAATTTACTGTCAAAATAACAAATCACAAATTTCCTATTTCATTAACAATATTAACCGTTAACATTAACTAACCATTATGTGTTTATGATCAAAACATTGACATAACAAAATATTGTAACGTCTGAAATTAAATGTCTATAAATCAGTTTTTGTATTTTTACATTATTTTTGGTGCCTATTGGTAATCTTTGTGTTATTAGAAGAAGAAACCAGACTAGTAGTGAATAGGTCTTTAGTTTTGGTCTTTGCGCAGTCACAGTGGAACGTGGGATCCCTTATTCAGACAAATAAAACCTCTCAACATATAATATAAGATAATTATAAATATAACGCTTATACAGAATAAAGACGTGAATGAATATCTGAGCTATGCTGTTGCTTTAGACCAACTCTTAACCAATTAACCTTAGCTGTCACATTAACTTCCCCCTAGAATCGACTTCCGTAGGAACATCGGATCGATGACCTATTCTATCGAAATCATTTTATTTCTGTTTCCGCAGCCCAAGGCAGGATTATCAACTCACTCACTTTGACCTCAAATCGATGACAACTAACTCCGTCGGTAATCGATGATGGTCCGTGGATATCTCTTCATTTGCCAGCTTGTCATCTTATTTTGCAGTATGCAATTTCTACCACAACTATTGCTGACGGTTTGCTACGTGCTCGCAAGAAAAAGAGTGTGAGAAAATGGAACAAGAATGTCTGAGGAAGTGCCGCGCACGGGCTACCCAACACCATGTTGGTGAGGTACGATATTTCCATGTTCTGTACGGCTATCAGGTGTTTACTCACCTGCCTCTTGAGTCGCCCTCATGCAAAATGTAAAGAAGAGTCTACTTTAAAGGTAGTGATGAAAATCAATAAAAGCTAAAGAACTGCTCCACTGCCTGCATAAAATAATAAGGTACAAAACGGAAATACATAAATATAACTGATAATTGCTCGGTTCCACGTAGGTGTTTGGACTCCAGAAAGGATTGGTCGTCTGGAAGGAAATAGACATAGTGTAGACATCTTGTGTATAAAAACAAAACAAAACAATACTATTTTTGAATGCATATAAGCTGCTATTAAACGCAACTCGATTTCGTAAATGTAGCTGTCAGCTTAGCAACCAATCAGAATGAAGCTCGCTAGTCTAATGTGTGAATTTGCCAGAAGTTGGACTCCATATTAAATCTGACTCAACGTATGACCTTGAGTCTATGGTGACCGCCTTTTATAACCAGGAACGTTGTAACAGTGTTAAAATACGCGTGTATATTGTTGTAATAGATTCTGTTTTTCCTTCTATTGCAGGGCGACCAAGAATAAATGCATTAGGAGAAAAAGAGCAAGCTCTGCATGCACTGAGCCTACAAGTTGACTCATAAGACTGTTTTGTAAACTAACTCTCCCTTCTGTACAGAACCTGCGAATTTAAATTTTTAAATAAACGACTGGTGGTTTCCATTCCGTGTTCTCTCTGTGGTGTAAAGTGCTTGGTTAACAATTTTTGTGTTGTGGTTTTAGAACTTCCCGCCTTCCAGTGACTGCTGATTATACGTGTTACAACGTAACCAGGGGTGCATAATATTATTTCACAAAATGGTGTTTGTTGACCGCGAGTCGCTCAGATATGAGGAAAACTGACAAAAGAAGAGATTGATATGTCAATGTGCCATATTGTAACAGTACAAGTTCTTTGTTCATTCTAATAATAATACTATAGAAATTCTACAAGTGTGTTAGATTTCGGTATTACGTTATAATAAGGCAAACGAATATTTAAGTTATCGGCATGACATGTTTTTTTATAATGCTAGTGTTAAGTTCCAGAATTCTGTATGGACCACTAATAATAATTGGTTGAACATGAGCATTGTGGCGATAGTCATATATTTAGCCGAATGTTATGATTACTTAGCAGTTCACTTAAAAGTTGCGTTTAAATTAGGTATGTAGAATAAATGCCGCTAATACAGTAACCTAACAAGTAACGTACTCTACTATATCTTTACGGTTATTGCTTCGGAAATACCAGAAAATAAATAGTTGTATGATGCCAATAAACTGTGTTATATGATTATATTTAAAAGCATGCTTCAGGAAAACTGGTCAACTTACTGTATAAATTTATTAAACATGAAAAAATGTTAATGAGAACCTTAGCAAGTATTTGATCATGGTTTGATCTAAATGTTTTGTTTAAAAACCACTTATTAATAGTAGTATCGATCGTATCAGGCTACTAAACATATCTTTAATCGAAAACCTTTTAGAATTAGTTCATATGGTCAATAGGCAGTATAAGTGAATACATATATATATATATATATATATATATATATATATATATATATATATATATGAAGTACAACAAACATGATCAATTAACCAAAATAATAGTAATAAGACTCGCCTGAGTTGCTTTTTGAATTCGCCGTTACTGCCAGGGTTAGTTGTGTGAATTCATAGTATGTAGTGACCTACTTCGATCAAGAGAACGCGATTGGTTTAATGAAAACAACTATTATTATGACCATTTGTACCAGTGATTGTTTTACTGTGGTCGCTTGTTTGACTCTGCTAATGACAGCCATAATCTTCTTCCATTAGTCTCCATTACATTCCGCGCGGTTTGTGGCTTTGTACGCACGTACTCCTTGTCGATTACCATTGTACCCATTTTCGCACGATCTTGGTATTCGTTCGATACCGCGAGACCGCCAACGAATAAAATTGGTTACAATCTATTCTCGCCTTCTGATTTGTTTGGTACGCGCTCCACTTGTAGTGGTGCTCATAGTCAATCGCGACTCGACACCACGATACAATTGGTGAGCCGAATTCTGGAATACGCCTGAACCTCTGGTCAAATCGTCCAAAGAAGTTAATTCGGTTAGTCTGTTGTCTATCTATCCACGTCTGTCGTATATTTGTATATCAATTTTTAATATACAATATATTCGACATGACGGATAGCGACACAGACGTACAGGACATCTATTTTAGACCTGTACCATTTATCCCTCATGACCCGGAGGTTTGATTTGTTGCATTAGAGTCTCAGTTCGAGAATCGCCTCATTTTGAGCCAAAAGCAAAAGTACGCTTTTGCTCTTGAATCACTACCCGGAGATCATATCGTAACTGCACGTGAGGTTGTCCCTAATTGAATTGCCCCTAACGCCTACGATCGCCTCAAAGAGGCGATTCTTCGACATTTCCCCCCGTCGATGGAGGAACGACTAAGGAATTTGTTGGCACGTCATCCTCTGAGTGACGCTAAACCAAGTCATTACCTCACGCGCCTACAATCTCCTGCAGGACCTACAGCTGCTGACTGTGGCTCGAGTCGTTACTGGCAACTGAAACAATCACGTAAGTGCGTCAACGTCACATTCAAACGTGGATATCGACTCCAGTCTTTTCCCGGATTAAGGTGATAGGGGCGGTTTTATTCATAAACGTCTTAACTTCCAAGGCCGTTGTGATATACCGGAAGCCTACGTCCCTCGAGTCTGCTCACGCTCTCGAAAAGCCGTCAACACTCGCCCAACGAGGGCATCTTCCAAGCCACGCCGAAAGGCGGCTTCGGAAGCGAGTGAAGGTTGGTGCTGGTTCCACCGATCCTTCGAGTCTGGTGCCCGCCGTTGTCGAGCCCCGTGCTCATACAAGGCGGGAAACTCTAAAGCCAGCGAGTACAAGTGGCCGTACTCACCGAACCTGCATCCAGGTTGGCCGTTTATTTTACGTGCACAATTATAGCACAAACGCTAGGTACCTAGTGGATACAGGTGTCCAAGTTTCTGTCGTACCACTTGATAGCAGCAAGTCACAAGCTACAATGCTTTGAACACACTTATTTTCTTTAACTAATTAAGATGCTCCTGCTTACTAAATACTTTAATAAAAGAGAATCAAACTGAGTAGTCATACATTAACTATTTCTTCATGAACATTATCTGCTCCTTTTTTGTTTTCTTTCTTTTTCTTGCACCATTTTTCAGCCCCTTTGAGATACGAAACGCGTGACTTGGTTCTGCACTATCATTAAAACCTCAAATATTCCAAAGGGATATAAGACTGCGATTTATAGAAGCCCTCAACTGCACATGAATCTATCACCGACCCTCAGTTGCACGTCGCAACGCAACTTTCATGAAGCGCGCCAACTGTGATACTGTCTACAACCATTTCACATTCATATCTTAAAAATTATAGACCCAGCTGAGTAATTTACTACAGTTTTAACAATTTGATCTTGCCTGTAAACTGGCATGCCTCATGTAACAAAATGTTATTTGAGAGTAAATTAATATTATTATCATTATTTACGTGCTGCGAATGGCTCAGCCATTCCTACCTACGGTACACGACAACTCGCGGTCAGCCTGGGCAACCGACGACGGTATCTGTGGACGTTCATCATTGCCGATGTTCCCACAGCCATACTAGGTATTGATTTCCTACAGCTCTACGAATTTCTAGTCGATTCACGTAGGCTGCAGCTAATCGATATTCCGTCGAACAGCAAATTCATGGGCTTCAAAGCTTTCACAAACGCAAACCGAATCCACGGAACCTTTATATTGCGTGACGATAAATTCCACGCTTTATTCGAGAAATTCCCCGGATTAACTAAACCAATCGAGGAGTTTCCATCGGTGACCAATCGTGTGGTACACCACATAACCACCCGCGGACCACCAGTCACGGCAAGACCACGTCGATTGGCACCGGAAAAATTAGCCTTCGCTAAGCGTGAGTTTGACAATTTACTATCTACTGGTATTATTCATCCTTCTCACAGTCCCTGGGTCTCTCCACTTTACATGGTGCGCAAAAACGATGGGGTTAGTTGGAGACCATGCGGCGACTACCGAGCTTTAAACGTGGTTACGCGCTTCGATAACTACCCCATCCCCCACATACACGACATCAAGGCATCGCTCAAGGGCACGACTATCTTTTCTAAGATCGATCTGGTACGAGCATATCACCAGATCCCAGTCACTCTTGAAGATATCGAAAAACTGCTATCACGACTCCTTTCGGCCTGTTTGAGTTCCTACAAATGCCATTCGGATTACGGATTGCTGCTCAAACTTTCCAAAGCTTTATCGATAGCATAGTTCGAGACTTGGATTTTGTTCACGTCTATATTGACGACCTGCTAATCGCATCATCAAACGTAGATGAACATTATCAACACCTTACCCTATTATTCCAACGTCTTTCAGATAATGGAATAGTAGTCATCCCAGAGAAATGTGAATTGGGTGAATCAGAAATAATCCACTCAAATTAGAATTGAACGATACCGCGCTTACTGCATTTTCAGAGATCAAAACGACTCTCGCGCAAGTTAAACTTCTCGCTCATCCTGATCCATCAGTCACGCTTAGTATAGTGGTTGATGCATCGGATTTTGCTATAGGAGCCTTTATGCAACAAAACATCTCCGGTAGTTGGCAACCACTCGAATTTTTCTTACGACGCCTTACACGGAGACGAGATATAGCGCTTTTGGTTGAGAACTGCTAGCAGCCTACTGCGCCATCAAACATTTCCGGCACGCAGCAGAAAATCGTAATTTCATCTTATTCACACACCACAAGCTCATAACGTATGCCATGTATACTAAGTCTGATCGCTACTCACCACGAGAGTACAGACATTTGGACTATATTTTTCAGTCCACGACAGACCTTCGTTACATTAGAGGCGAGTCGAACTATGTTGCCGACGCTTTATCACGTGTCCAACCGAATGCAGTTACTTTACCGGTGCTCGATCTGCCTGCTATGGCCGCCGCGCAAGCAAACGATCCTGTCTGTACAGAAGCACCACAATCTTCGTCCCTTCAGTGTCAGGAAGTAACCCTAGCTACTAGCTCAGGTACTATCCTATGTGATACTTCTACCGATCTTCCTCGAGATATCCTACCCTCCGCTTACCGCCGTATCGTCTTCGATACCCTACATGGATTGTCTCATCCAGGTTTCGCAGATACCGTACGTCTCATTGCTGCACGATACGTCTGGCCGTCCATGAATAAAAATGTTCGTATGTGGGTAAAGCAATGCTTACAGTGTCAACGATCAAATGTGCACAGGCACGTAGCTGCCCCCATTGGCACGTTCGCTACGCCTGATGCTCGCTTTTTTCACGTTCATATAGACATTGTAGGACCATCGCCACCATCGCATAAGTATGATCACATACTCACGTGCATCGACCGTTTTACAAGATGGCCCGAAGCTATTTCAATCACGTCTATTACGGCGGAGACAGTTGCTCACCGCTTCGTAGAACGATGGATAGCACTATACGGTTGTCCCTCGACTGTCACGACTGACCGAGGACAACAATTCGAGTCCGCATTATTCTCCTCACTTACTCAGCTGCTTGGTACGGAACGCATACGCACTACCGCCTACCACCCAGCATCAAATGGTTTAGTTGAACTGTTTCATTGCCAACTTAAAAGTGCTCTCCGAGCACAGGAAAACGACAATTGGTACGAAACCTTAGCACTCGTTCTTTTAGGTATCAGAACGAGTTTGAAGGCAGATACCTAATGATCAGCCGATGAACTTGTATACGGCACGACATTGCGTCTGCCTAGGGAATTATTCACACCACGGAGCAGTAACGATTTCGGTCAATCGGACTACGTCCATCGACTGTCTGCATTTATGCGAACACTGTCACCGGTGTCAACTCGAATACAACATCGACAGGTCGCTCTCCCTCGAGAGTTTTCTGCCTGTTCACATGTTTTTATGCGAGTAGATTCGGTACGCAAGCCTCTGCAACAGCTTTACAAAGAAACATTTCACGTGATCTCTTGTCATGAAAAGATCTTCAAGGTTTATCGACATGGCCGCGTCGAGATCGACAGCATAGATAGTCTCAAACCAGCACACGTCGATGACAGTGCCCTATTTGATAATGTGGGACTCATTGCTAGACCCATCAAACCTACTAACGGGATTCTTACATCTACTTAAGAACCCTTGCTAGATACGTCAAAGACTCCATTCCCACGTCACGGTCAACAGCACGCGTCATCAGCACCATCTACGGACGAGACTTCTGTCTCACGTTCCGGTTGCCAGGTACGCTTACCCGTAAGCTTTCGTATGTAGAAATACAGACGAATGGAGAAGGCGGGGAGAATAAATTGAATTAGTCCGAGTTGATCGGATGGCATGGCTCGGCCTTGCAGGCGTGGTCCCAGCTGAATGTTATCTTGGATCTTCTATTCATATTAAATATATTCTATCTCTAACCTAAGCTTGTTCTCTATCACGTATTGGTAATTGTTACAATGCAATGAATCGGTGTAGACGGTGATGTGACTTCCACGTAAGATCTTATAGATTAGGCAGTTACATCACGATAAATCTACAATTTTAGGATTAGATCTATTATTAGAGCAGTGCAAATATCATAGTAGACCGTAATTCTACGCTGGTGAGCCCGACGTTATTATTATTTTTAAATTTTCATATACCTCAACAACCTGCATGTTGATCTGGCCCGTACATGTGTTGCACCATATCTCTATGTTTTGCAAATATAAAAATCATTTGAATCGCCTGTAACATCTTCAATAAACCCGTCATAATCATTATTGCTATACGGTTTTGGGTTTATGGATTGGTCTATCATATTAGTAGCCTAGAAACACGAACATAGTTTAGATAATAAAGTTAAAAATTTGAGTACTAGCATACTGCCTTAGTATAATAACTAAACTATCAGGTAGTTGATGACTAAACAAACATTAAAAATTAAAACTCCGAAACCTGTCAATAAAGTTAACACTATACGTATATTTTTGAAGTGAATTTTATAATATAATTAAGCAGCTCATTTTTTTTAACGCTATAAACTTATAATAATTTCGAATCACCTAAAGCAATAATACCTACATTTTTAACTGGCTACTCCTCAATCAACACTATAACTAGTTAAAAATAATGGTTTCACGATATCGTCATAAAGCATTGTCATGACCTGACAATCACGTTATATGACTGGTAAAATTGGAAACTAACAAAATCAGTCAACAAACTGACTCATTCACTGTCGATCATCTTGTAAAGACTTATTTAGCCAGTCATCTCGCGGCACTACATCACCAACAATTTATAAGCACTATATCTCAATCAAATCGTATTCCGCCTCATGCTAAACTGCATACTTGCAAATAACTTGTATGTACCATCAGCCGTTAGGTATAGATATAAATAAATAGTCTATGGCAAGTCAGAACATGGAGTCTAGAGGATGTCTCTTACGAATACACTCATGTTTAACGAATCACTCTTAGCTATCTGTCCAAAATTCACATGATTATCACTTCAAGTATTAAAAAAACGTTTTTTTAATAATCATTCATATGTATAAGTAGTATCACTAAATTCTACCACGGTCAAGTAAAAATGAGGTCGAGAAAATCTCCCCATAACTAAATAAACCGTATCAAACTAACTGAAACACCAGTTGGAATTCTTCTCCACGGTTATACTTTTGTTCTTTCAGTTAGCCTACTAATACATATGCAATTGGAAATCAACGCATGGACGAATTTCTGATATAAACGTTATTTTATTTCATAATTTGAACTAAATATAATACCAGTTTTAACATTTCTACAATATTGTCTTTAATATTTCTAAACAGGAAATGTTATTAACCTACGGCTATTACTAACTATCTTACGGCGACTTATCAAAATATCCCTATACGGAGTCATTTTATTATAATTATAATCCTGCTTTGTTTAGCTCAAATAATCTCCGCCCAAATTTTCATTTTAAGCGTGTTAAGCATTAAACCAGACACTGTAAAATTATTACGTGTGTTCCCCGACCAGATGCTGCCGCCTTCTTTCTGAGTTATCTTTCAGTTCATCAATACCCGGATGATTCTTATTATTCTTGCTAACCTCCGGCGCGCGACAATCCCTCACAATTTGGTATCGAACCAACATATCGTTGATTCTGGTAAGAGAGTAGTGTAGTGGCATTGGGCCCTACCACGAGACAATATGAGAAATAGACATTAAACATTTAACGCGGAGAAATACAGAAGAATGGAGAAGGCGGGGAGAATAAATTGAATTAGTCCGAGTTGATCGGATGGCATGGCTCGGCCTTGCAGGCGTGGTCCCAGCTGAATGTTATCTTGGATCTTCTATTCATATTAAATATATTCTATCTCTAACCTAAGCTTGTTCTCTATCACGTATTGGTAATTGTTACAATGCAATGAATCGGTGTAGACGGTGATGTGACTTCCACGTAAGATCTTATAGATTAGGCAGTTACATCATGATAAATCTACAATTTTAGGATTAGATCTATTATTAGAGCAGTGCAAACATCATAGTAGACCGTAATTCTACAGACTAACCGCACTATCAACAACGGATATGGTGTAGGACTATTTTTATACATCATGTACGCTACACATTTCTTTTTCTTTTTTTAATTTTTTTCGTATCCTGAGCCAACGCCTCTGACCATCCCCATTTGATACTTTCGACTTCAGTCAAACTTTTCAAAAGCTGACCTGATCAACTTCGCTCTTGTCAACGCACTCAGTCGATATTGTGGTTTCGAATTCGCCTGGCATACGCATGGTTTCAAGTTTGGTCGTTATGGTCGCTTCTGGTTTCTTGGCTCAACGTGGTTTCGTCTTACATCTGCAGCGTTTCCTGGTCCACATCCCTATGAACACAATCTTCAGACCCTGGGTACAAACCACTCTGGTGTGGTACACCAACTGGAGCAACAAATACAGAACGCTTGTATTTGTACCGTTCCACGCAAAAGACCTTAGTTCGCAACTCGAGGATCAGCGATCACTTCCTGTTTCGCCAATCTTTTCGTCCTACAATCGCACGTTTGCCGATCAGTCCCACGAACCAAACTGCTACCTATCGAAAGTGTAAACACTTTCTAGCAAGAGGTTGCTGTAGTGACCTACTTTTGTCAACAGAACGCGACTGGTTTAATGGAGACAATCATTATTATAACCAATTATACCTGCGATTATTTCACTGTACTAAAGATAGCCAATACGCTCCTCCATTACTCTCCCGTTGACTTTGAACTTGTGCGAATTCGGTTGCGGTCAGTAACCCCACTTCTGGTATTGGCCTACGGGGATCTTATTGATTAACTGGCACGTAGTCCTCTTGTAGTGGTGTTCATAGTCAACCGCGACTCGACGCCGAAGCTACAGATTAATCGCAGGAATTAACCAGGTTTGGAAAGAGAGCTGTTAAGAATGCCGAACTGTTCCTTTCAAGATGCTGGAGCTGCGCGTACTAACTACGAGACTGTGAATGAACTTGATATCCAGTCGATGAAGATTTCTAACACTTTGCTTAGTCTTCATGATGAAATACAATCTCAGGGTCAATCAAACTTGCGTTCGTTTAACAGTGTGTCCTATATTTGTGTAAATACGAAAGGTGTTTTAACGAAGAATTACAAGCAAATCATAAAGGTGAGATCAATTTTAGTAAATGTTCATCATGTAGTAGGTTTCACTGTCGTAATTCATGTGCATTTCGTAATGCTAAGTGTTTTAAATGTGGTAAGATAGGACACATTCAGTCAGTATGCAAAGCTACTGTTGATTTTGCTTCAAGTAGTACTAGGTCGTGTAGTTTAATTCCCAATAACTTGGCTTATCCTAATGATCGTTTATCTCTGTCCACCATTTCGAAAGGTAATGGTCATATTCAAAAGCGATTATATACATCGTTCGGTTCATGTCATGACTTTATTGTGGACACAGGCAGTATAGAGTCCATTATTTCTTTCAAAGACTTGAAGTCTTTAGATCCTAACGTTGTGGTATAAATCACTTAAGTATCAATATTGGGAATTACTTGACACAGACTGCCTATACGAGAATGTTGTGAAATGCTTATAAGAAATGATAATTCTTCATATATACCTTGTGAATTTTTAGTTGGCGAAACAGGACTGTCAATACTGGGCTTAAGGAATTTGAAAAGGCTTGAAGTGGGATTGTCTTTCCTAGTTTCTAAAGAAAATTCTGATACTTTACTTAAAGATTTGATAGCCACGTGTGCTAAGTGCAGTGGAGGTTCGAAGATTCAGCCTATAAAACTTCAAGTACAGCGTGATCCAGTCTTTTTTAAAAGACGAATAATTCCTTATGATCTTTGAGAAGCAGTACATAAGACATTAAACGACTTGTGAGCGAAAGCTATAATTCAACTGACTCAGTCTTCAGCATAGGATACTTCTATTGTTACGCCACTGAAAACGGACGGCAAGACCCTTAGAATATGTGGTGGCTATAGATTAACATTGAACTCCCGTTTGTTGCAGAGGCTGAAGATATTCTAAATCGACCTAATGGTTCTAAAGTATTCTCAAAAGTCGACATAAAAAATGCTTATCTTCAAATCCCTTTAGATTAGTCCTCATCTATTTTGACGACAATTAACACTCCTTTTGGTCTGTTCAAATACAGTTTTCTTCCATTTAGTCTAAGCTGTTCTGCAGCGATATTTCAGGAAGTTATGAATAAGGTAGTTAGTGATCTTGAGAGTGTTAAAAATTATCAAGATGATCTCATTGTTCATGGTTCTGATAAGGTAGTTCATGACCAGAGACTTATTGCCTTATTGTGTCGTTTAATTGAGAAGAATAAAACAGTGAATCCAAATAAATGTTCATTTTGTGTATCTGGTTTTGAATATCTTGGATACCTAATTGATGGTAATGGTTTCAGACCAGATATGAAACGAATAGCTCCACTGACAAGTGCACCGTATTCAAAAAATCTTACGGAACTACGTTCACTAGTGGGTGCGCTTCAATACTATTCCCATTTTGTTCCTAATTTTTCTTGTCGTGCAAACTGTTCATTTAATATTTTGACACCCAGTTCATTCAAATGGGGTGAGGAACAAGAGTCATGCGTACGTAGTCTACCAAAGTTTCTTCAAAGTGATGCTGTTTTTCGAACTTACTCTCCTAGTGTACAGTCTGTGCTTATCACTGATGCATCACCTGTGGGTATTGGCGCAGTTTTGGAACAGGAGGGTAGACCAGTTATTTGTGTTTCACGCAAACTTACTGTTACTGAACAAGATAATTCACAGACTCAGCGAGAAGCATAAGCTGTGTTTTTAGCTGTTTAAAGACTTCATAAATATTTATTCGGAAAAAAATTCACTATTGTTACTGATCATGAGGCTTTAAAGTTTATTTATCATCCTGAAAAATCCTTAGCGCCTTCCTCAGCTGCTATGATTCAACGATGGAGTATTGCTTTGAGTGCCTATGACTATACGGTTCAGCACAGGAGTGTCAAACAAATTCAGCACGTTGACTACATTTCTCGACAACCATTACAAGATAGACGTGTTAATACTTGAGACTGCTTGTTAGTGCAACTTTCATCAGTGATACGTCCAGATCTCATTAGACAAACTCGTGGATACTTTGGATGTATAATTAATGCTATACGGAAAGGCTGGAATGCCAATCTGAAACCCAGGTTTCCTGTCTATTTTTCAAAGCGAGATGAGCTATCCACTAATCCTGATGATATTTTGTGTTCAAATAATCGTGTTGTTATTCCTCGTTCATTGCGTAAATCTGTCCTTGAAGATTTTCATAATAAACACTTAGGTGTTGAGAAAATGAAGTCACTGGAATGGCTCGCATGTTGGTAGCCAGAGATAAATGCAGATATATGTAGCAAAGCAAACAATTGTGAAAAATGTCGTCAGTTGAAAAATCAGCCTTTGAAGTGGACTCCATGGCCAGTATCGTCTGAGACCTGGCAGAGAATTCATGCAGACAATTGTGGTCCGTTTTTCGGCAGATATTATTCACTTGTAATCATTAGTTCCTTTTCAAAGTGGCCTGAATTTTTTTTCACGATTTCACCAGATTCTGACTTCACAATTCAAGCATTAAGAAGGGTGTTTAGTCGAGAAGGGTGACCGATAATGGCTCCCATTTTGCTTCAGATGCAGTCACTCCCTGGTTAAATGGTATAGAGTGCAGACATCTGTTTACTGCTCCGATACATCTTTGTTTTAATGATCAGGTAGAAATGTTTGTCAGGACATTGAAAACTGCTGTTGATTCGATTGCCGCATCAAAATTTAATGAGCTGGAGAGGGGAGTAGATACTTTTCTACGGCAATATAGAAATGCCACACATTCGGTTACGAAAGAGACTCCATCAAAGCTATTAAAAGGAAGAATACTTCGGTCGAATATGAGATGTTTGAAGTCTGCAAAGGTTAAATAATATCGTGGAAATGATCTCCGACCATCCACGGTGATTGTTCTGAAGAATGTCGGGAAATCTATGATGCGACTTCTAGATATCAATGACCTAAGTACACACGATCGACATGTTGATCAAATACAATTCCAAGAACCAAGTGAGTCTGTTCCAATTTTGGTCGTTAATTCTAATGCTAATGAGTGCATTCTAGATAATACAGAGCCTTTATCCAATACACTATTCGACACACACAGGATGAACTTGAGAAGACGTACAATTGATTACAAACACTAAGACTTCAATTTACGCTGTGGCGGATGTGGTGTCTGAATGAACTAATGATTCCTTTGTACTTGTTGAATGCTTGATTTCGAATTTTAAATACAGTACAATCGTTAGTGCTTGTGTAGTGCTTCTTGATTCAATTGCGTTATTTCTGAGATTCTTAGTTAGTACTATAAGTCAAATACTCCTTATTATCATAATCCACTTCTAAATGGAGTAACAATCTGATTTCTGCTGATGAGAAGTCCTAAGTTAATACAAAACTGGTGTTCATTATCACTTGTCTCTTCATAGGTATCCATTTACGATCGTCCCGTGATAGCAGATAGTTTCAAAATATCTAGTTATATGTGTCGTAGAAATAATAATGATAATAATTTATTCTCAAATAACATTTAGTTACACGAGGCATGCCAGTTTACAGGCAAGATCGAATTGTTACAAATGTCACAAATTCCAACTTTGTAAATTACTCAGCTGGGTCTATAATTTATAAGATATGAATATAGAATGGTTGTAGTCCATATCACAGTTAGCGCGCTTCATGAAATTACGTTGCGACGTGCAATTGATGGTCAATAATAGATTCATGTGCAGTTGAGGGCTTCTAGAAATCGTAATTTTATATCCCTTTAGAATATTTGAGGCTTTAAGGATGGCGCAGGAATAGGTCACACGTTCCGTATATCAAGGGGGCTGAAAAATGGCACAAGAAAAAAAGAAAACAAAAAAGAATGAGAAGCAGAGCAGACAATGTTCTTGAAGAAATAGTTAAGGTATGACTACTCAGTCTGATTCTCTTTCATTAAAGTATTTAGTTATCAGGAGCATCCTAATAGGTTAAAGGAAATAACTGTAGACAAGGTATGAGTGGATAATCAACTGACAAATGGAGGTGGTTCAGAAAGAAACTGAGAGTATGAGAATATGTAGTTATAAAATGTAGTGCCAAAAGCAGTGTTATGATACACAAATGACTGTCTCCATTTTTTTGTCAACGCTATTGGAGCCTTTTTTAGATTTTATAGGGTCTTGAGTAGGCTTCGCTTTTTTATTTTATCGGATTGTCTAGTTTGCTTGTAATAGGAATACTGGTAGGAAGTGTAACCAATTCAACGCTCTAAACACGATTTAATGAGGTATTTCGCATGATAAATCATCATCAATACCACTAGTTCGTGACATTCCACTAGAACATAAGGAGCCGTAATTTAACAAAATGTTCTGCCCTACAGACATGGCTGGATTGAAGTTATCTCCCCGCCATCATGTTTGCTGGTCAGTAACGCCACCCTCCCTCCTTTTGTGATGTCAGGCTCTCTTACGTTTGTGGTAAGCATGAATACTGCTTTAATCAAAGCCCATGGTTTGAATACACTGTCTCTACTAGTTCCATGTTACAAGCAAATCAGATAGTTAAAGCGTTTGCATTATGGGTTAGATGTCCATTTAGTATATCACACTGCTATGAAGATAACTAATGGTGAAAGATAGAAAAAACAGGTTAGATTATATGTGGTTTAAAGATGGTAGGACTAGTAGCAAATCAAATGATATGATCGGCCTTAGCAGGTCAGCATCCATAAGTTTACTGAGTTATCTGTCTACTTGCAATAAAAATAAAGACATGACACTTAGGAAGAAAAATGTATATTTGACCAGTGGAGGGATTTGGGAACTGAAAGTGAGGGTTAGGAGAATTACGCCTGGATTAATGCACAATGAATAATAGGAAACGGCAAACCGTATTTCCTGTAATTTAGTTGTATTCATATTAGTAATAGTCGGGCTCGTTATATTCTTGTTCAGTTTAGAAATTAGGCGGTCCATAATAAAGGCTTTTCACTGATGAGAACGGGAGTTCAAGGAAAGATTGAAGCTCTTTAGAGTCTAGAAACAGGGTTATTAGCCTTTTGAATCTGGTAAATGTGTCACAGTTTACGGATAGGCAATGGCAACCTGTCCTCAATAAACCATACCGCACTGTAAAAAACTTACAACGCACTTGTTTTTGGTGCTTTACGTTGTGTAGTGTATTTGCGT
>OX336424.1:1856375-1883995 GCA_946903255.1 Schistosoma spindalis
AGCTATGATCATCGGACAGAAGCACGTGTGTTTGGAAGGCTAGGCCACGTCATTTATGAAGCAGAGGCGGCAGTAGACAGGCAGATTTGATACCGGAACCAGCTACAGAAACGCCTAGCCGCAGATCGCTCATTGGGAAACGCGAATCTCCCGAACAAAGTGTTGATGGATAACTCCGACGTAACCGCAGTTCCAACAAAAGAAAACGTTAAAAAAATCAACCTACGATGAAGAAGCTGAGCGCATCGACAATTAAGACAAATGATCACGTTACCAATGAGTCCCAAGAACACGCTATACTAAAACGTGGAAATTTTGAGAATGCAAGATCCACAGAAATCACTTGGTGAAATTCCCGTTTTCGCAGTTTAGTTGCATAAATTCTCATTTCCTATGTTAGTACCAAAAACGCCCATTTCTACCCTCAGTTTGTGTTTCCTGCCTGAAAGAACCTTGAACGTCACTGATGCTTTTTTTCTTCGAATGCGGTATGCTGTGACATTTTTTAGGGATATTTAGCTGGCTTGGGATGCAGTGGAAAAGTTCAGCTTATCTAGTTGTATTGATGACATTCGTTGCATTAGCCGGTAGTAATTTATCGAACATGGCAGTGCATGAGGTGCTAGTCAATTAAAGTGAGCAGCACTGTGCTTGAGTCAACATTGGTTGGCGTTTTGTTCTAACTCTGGTAATTGACCAATTTTGAGAGACCCACAATGAAATGACAATGGTTAGTTCATATCTTTACACTGTCATTTTGAGAAATGACTGTCGTCCAACAGTTTTATTTGCTATTTTGTGCATAGTATAGTCATTTCCATCAAACACCAGTCTAATTTTCATTAAGAGTGAATAATGTTAAAATTCAAACACTGATTTATAGAAATTCAATTTCAGAATTTCAGATCTTATGCAGAACCAATGTTTTGATCACAAACTAGTAATAATTAGTTACTATTAACGATTAATATTGATAACGAAGAAAGAAATCCGTGATTTGTTATTTTGACGGTAAAGTATTTGGTACAACATATAGGGTAATGAAAAATGAGGTAAATCTGGATCATCATTCCCAAATCCAGATTCATCTACTTTTAATTGTCACCTGAAGTTGGGAAGGAAACTTATGAATAACTGGTATCGAGATAAATAATACAAACAAATATTTAAAATTGACGACCAGACGAAAGTAAAACTGTCTGATATATCATGATCAACATGTATGTACTCATTTGGCTAAACATGGTGTGGATTCATTTAAAGACCTGGATCAGAAAATTACCTTGTGTTTAAGTGTCAACTGAAATACTAAAATTTATTGAAATCTACACTTCACCAGGCTGTATCTCAAGCGACCATTTGAATAAGTATTTCGTTTCAACAGGAATCGTGTATTGATCGAATGAACAGACTTACAGTAGATCGTAACTATGTTTTGCATACTTCCATTATCCAAGCACACAATATTGACTCAACACTTTTCCATTAAATAATGTTTCGCATAATCATTTTCAGTAAATGTGGCCCAACAAGTTAATTACTTATCGCTTTCAATAATTGTAATAGTAATCTATACTGAACTGAAATTTTAGGAAACGAAATAAATCACTAAATGACTGAGTGTTCATTTACTTCAACGTCTTTTTCACCATTGCTTATGGTACTGTTGAGATATTCAGAAAAACATCCTAGAAATTATTCTTTTAATTCTAATACTATCCTTGAGCGTTAAATGCTGTCATTTCCCTATTGGTCAATTTTTAATTCACGTGTCGTTTCTATACTGGTCAATATTCACGGTAGTCCCAACTATATAAATATACACTTGTCTGTAAGTTCTTATTTTCATTCTTTTCCTGAGCCTATAAACACAGTTTATCTAACGGTTCGTGTTCTGCTATATTTGAGATTAGGGAACAGTGTTGGGGTCGTACTGAGATATCTGCAGTTGGTCAATCAGTAGATTTTAGAGTAGACACCACGCGGTCCACAATAGTCACACACTGTGTTTGCATGTGCGATTGTCCGATATGTTTTACTGGTTCAATAATGTTCATATGAAAAGGATATTTCGCTGAACACTTGCAATTTCTCTGTCAGTCTACTGAGTTCGTGTTATCGAAATTGTCTGCAACGTAAAACTCAGTCTCACCATTCCCACATCGATATTTCAACTGAGAACTGTTTCAAATATGGTTGACACTTTGTGCATGAATGTTTGAATTCGGATTAGTATGAATAGACCGTTTAATTTTATTTTCGACATCCGTGTGTCGATGATTACGTTTATTTATTAGACGATTAAATTGAAGCTTTCGTAGAAATTTGATGTGGTACTATAGTTTGTGAATAACCATTGTGACCCTTATACAGTTACTTAATAAATCAATCGAAATCATTAAGTGCTTTTCCTTACAAAATTCGGCATTCCATTTTTCAGCACCACCGTATTTTCGACGAATATTCTGATTTATTCTTCTTATGACTGGAACAACATAATTTTGGTTAGGAAATCATTCATGAATATTGTTTATTTGCAGATATCTTGTGAATCGAAATAATGAAAACCGACATATATAAATGCCCCCAAATGCCCTGGTATGGCCGAGAGAGGGGAGGGTTCGCCCTCCCTTTCGAAATACTCTCACACGGCCACGCGTATACAGCCTCTGCCAGGGAAATCCTACTCACTGCCTTCACGTGGCGGGGGTGTTGGTTACGAAAATGAGAGGACGAAAAGCGAACGTCCGGCGCTATAACCGGATCCCAATTCTATGTTGCACATGGGCTCCAGTATCCTGAAGGAACAAATGGCGTATGAACCAACTTTTGGTCAAAGGCTTCCATGGGACTGCATCTCCTCACGATGCTCCACTGCCTTGTGGACTAGACCTTTAGGTCAAAGGCTCGGGGTGTGGTCCCCTAAGAAAACCACCTGCTTCGGTTTTGGCACCCGGGCAGTATCTCAGCCCACACACTAAAATCATGATGAATTATCTGCTTATAAAAAATATTCGTTTCTCTCCGACTAACATTGAAATGACTGGTATTATTATTATCATTTACTACGTCGTTTATTCACTATCTCCTATTTCTACTTTTTGTATCCGTTTCGACTCAGACAGCAGCTCGCCTATGGTGAAAATTCAGCTTTATCTAAAGGTTCTCGAGTCACCGCCTGCTTGAAAATTGTATGTTACGACCGAATATGGGTACTGAAGCAGTTCTTCTGAAACCACTTGCACCATTCAAACTGGCTGCCTTCAACGTTCGCACACTTATACAGGTCGGACAACAGATAAGGCTGGCTATGTCTTTGGAAAGTCTTAATATTGACGTTTGTTGTCTATACGAGACCCGTATTCATGACTTTGGTGAAGTACTACAAATTCGCTCTCCATCTGTCACTTCAAAAAGCTTGTTTTACGTGCGTTCATCCGGGGACCCTGCGGCATCTTCGTCTGGTCTTGCTGGCGTTGGTGTCGCACCAAGCGCAAGAGCTGGGGCAGCACTAGTCGACTGGATCCCCATCAACAGTCGGTTATGTGCTGTTAGATTAGAAAGTTCCATCAAAGTGAGAAGAAATCGGCGTGAGAAACGATGTCTTTTCGTCATCTCCGCCTATGCCCCGACAGATTGCAGCCCGGATGCAATCAAGGACGAGTTCTACCACCAGTTAACTGTTCTTCTCCAGAAAGTGCGTTCGACAGAAATTGTAGTACTAGCTGGAGACTTGAATGCTCAGGTCGGGCGTCTAGGCACAGAAGAGAGTCGCTTAGGTGGCCGATGGAGACTCGTTGGTCGCAGGACAGATAACGGGGAACGTCTACTGCAACTATGCACAGACCACAACCTGTTTCTGGCTAGCACTAACTTTCTGCTCGAGGATGTATTGATCATATCTTCATCCTCCGCCAAGTGTTAGAACACCGCCATACTTATCAAAGGCCAACAATCGTAGTGTTTCTTGACATCGGGGCTGCCTTCGATTCGTTGGACAGAACTGTTCTATGGGATTGTCTATTGAAGAAGGGTGTGCCTGAGAAGTTTATTAACATCCTAAAAGCCCTATACACAAACACCTCAGGGAGAGTGGGGGCATACAACCACCTTTCTCTACTGTTCCATTCAAGCAGTGGGGTTAGGCAGGGTTGCCCAATCTCACCATTCCTCTTCAACTTTGCCATTGATGACATTGTGGAAACGGCTCTGACGGATGTAAGTAATGGTGGTGTGGATCTGTTGCCTGGAGAAAGACTTCTCGACCTTGAGTATGCGGATGATATTGTCTTACTGTGCGAGAATGCCCAAGCTATGCAATCCGCACTTAATGAGTTGGCAATCAGTGTCCGTAGGTATGGTATGTGCTTTGCACCTTCGAAGTGCAAAGTACTTCTACAAGACTGGCAGGATTCTAATCCTGTACTCACCCTGGATGGTGAACAGATAGAAGTAGTCGAGAAGTTCGTGTATCTAGGTAGCTGCATAAGTGCTGGTGGTGGTGTGAGTGATGAGATCAATGCTCGTATAGTGAAAGCCAGAGCGGCTTATGCGAATCTGGGCCATCTTTGGCGCCTTCGTGATGTTAGTCTGGCTGTGAAAGGTCGGATCTACAACGCGTCGGTGAGAGCAGTTTTGTTCTATGCTTGTGAAACCTGGCCTCTCCGAGTTGAGGATGTTAGACGACTCTCTGTGTTCGATCATCGTTGTCTCCGAAGGATTGCTGACATCCAGTGGCAACACCATGTCAGTAATGCAGAGGTTCGGCATCGAGTGTTCGATCACAGTGTTAGATCACTAACATTTTGCTCCAAATGTTGAAAAACATTCGTTCATTAAAATTACTTACAATACTTTATTGTGCGGTACGTTTGAAGTTTGCGTTACGATAACACTATCTAATATATATTGATTTTATATCGTTGAGTTCTAGTTTATAACTCATACATAGCTTTAGAATTCATACTTTAAGCAATATGGGGGCGAGACTCTAATTTAAGGACGAGCCAATCAGAAGCGTTTGAGCCATTTCAAGGTCACGTAGCCATGTTTAACGCATGATGCCCACATACGATCGGTTTACAGCGGATTTTAGAGAAGAGGTTATTATTGAGAGGCTACAAGAGATGGGACTACTAAGAAGTTCTTGTACGTGTGACTGCGGTTATCAAATGACTGCAGTAAAGTGTGCAGACCACCGCGGTGAGATTATATTCCGTTGTCCTTCATGTTGGAGGAAAAAGTCTGCTAGAACGGGGACTTTCTTTTTGCCCGATTGCGACTGAAATTGAGACAGATCATGATAATAGTTGCGAGTCGGGTAATAAACACACCAGTAACACTGGCTGCGGCATTTGCAGATGTTACTGAAACCTCAGCAGTCCAGTGGTATGAGTACTGTCGTGACATATGCGCAACTAAAATGACAAGTATACACCAATCATTCGGAGGAGTAGGATGTATCGTGGAGATAGATGAAACGGTAGTGAGAAAGATAAAATACAACAGGGTGCGTAGTATAAAGGAAGATTGGGTAAGTAGTATTTTCGTAAATATACTTGACAGATATTTGGGATAAGATATATACGGATGACTGGAGAGCATACAGATGTCTTCAAAGACTTGGATATGTCAATCACGTTGTAGTCCACAAACGTCATTTCGTTGACCCTACAACCAGGGTTCATACTAATAAGATTGAAGCGACGTGGTAAAGATTGAAGGAGTTTTTAGGACCACATCACGGCTCCAAAGGTCGACTATTATGGAGCCATATGAATAATTTCTTATACCGTATGCAATATGATTTCAAAACATCTGAACCTTTATTAAATCTTAACAAGTTTTTAAATCATATAAAAGAAGTATATCCACTGTAATTCTTCAGTTTCTTCTAATATATTTTTACTTTACACTAACTGTTTTCTAATTGGCTAATATTCGCAAGGTCATTTAAAATTCGTTCAAAGGTCGTCCCTAAATTAGAGTCTCGCCACGTGATTGTTTATAATATACCTGACAATGTCCCCATTAAAACTAAGGAATTCGATATCAAAAGCATCTAACCTTCAAGACAGTCCATGCCAATGCATCCGAGTTACTAAGAAGCACCAGAAATACTCGTACCCAGTCTTGTTCAGGTTTGATTCTCATATATTAGCTGGACAGTTGAAAGAATCTGAGCGGCTGATATGCACGCTTACGAAGTTTAGAAACGCTCGCATAGTCTCAGATAAGACCACCGATCATAAAAAATCACGATGCATCAGCTGCTGGATCCACTGATACTGATACCCTATCTCATGTTCTCCAGTACTCTGATCTGCCAACGAAGAGTGCTAACTTACCTATTATGCCTGTAGTGACATCTGATAAGCAATGTACATCTACTGATTACACTAATCCGATAGTATCCAATTTACCATTAGAAGCCCATAAGCAAATACCTAGTCCTAATGCGACAGCTCTTAAAAACACTGTCAAGATTAAAAAGTTCATGCCACGTAAGAAGAATGTTTGTACAGAACCTTCTGGTTCTAGACCCAATAATAAAAGTATTACGATGGCCCTACTAAATACAAATAAGACTATACTTCCCGACACCATGCTTTGCCCAACGCATCGTAGGGGAGGATATAAGGGCAGACCAGGTTCAAATGTCTCACAAGACGGCCACTTCAATCATTATGTAAGTAGGCCTAATACTGGACAGACCACAGTAAACCAACGAGCCTCACGAGTACCCTCAAACGATTTAAATGATAAACCTGTAAGACGCAACCTCTCTCAACACTTTCCCATTAGGCAAGATGGATTACTAGGTTACCCAACATCAAACGTTTTAAATAATATACCAGTAACACGTAACTTTTCTCAACACTTTCCCATTGGGCAAGATGGATTACTGGGTTACTCACCATCAACCCAAGCTTGTCTTAACTGTCCGCCTAGTCAAGTTCAACAAATTAATCCGCTTTATCAAAATAATGATTTTTTTGGCCTTCAGAAATCCCTGATCCCACTAGCACTACAATTTGCTCAAGCGATCGCCCATGTGATCAGTCAAACATAATAAACCACAGTCTATGCAAATCCAAAATACACGACATCAATAGGGAAGCTCTCGGTTTTTTACATCCCATTCGCCCTTTCTAAATCTATTACTTATCAATGCACGTTCACTTCTGAACAAACTTTCAGCCTTGAGAACATTAGCCTTTCTATCCAAGCCTTCTTTCATACTTATCACTGAAACATAGTGCTCTCATGCAGTATCTGATTGGGAATTAAATATCCAAAACTATAGACTCTATTGCTGTGACAGAGAAACTAAGCGAGGAGGTGGTTGTATTATATATGCTTTGGATACCCTAACAACTAATAGAGTTCAAGATTGTGCCCTAAATAGTTGACCAGAATCAGTCTGGATATCTGTCAACACTCTGAATGATAGTCTACTCCTTGGATGTATATACAGAGCTCCTGAGAGCTCAAATAATGGGAATAATCTTATTATCAATGCATTCATACATGCATCTGCTCTAAACTTCAATGCTAAGGTTATCACTGGTGATTTCAATTATCCTGGGATTAACTGGAGTACCGGTAGCTGTCAGTCATGTAATGAGGAGTTCTCGGCAACCATTAACATGCACTGTTTGTCACAGTGGGTTCGTACCCCAACTAGAGGTGATAGTATACTCGATCTAATATTTAGTAGAGATATTATCCCACTGTCTGTAGAAGTATACGATGAATTTGAGAGCAGTGACCATAAGACAGCAGTATGCGCTCTCCCTATATATCTCTCTTCTAACCGACCCATTCAAAAAACCTGTCAATATAGAGACTTTATGCATGCCGACTGGGACCTCCTGCATTCACTGATTAAACTTTCAGACTGGGATAACTTTTTTTCATGTACTAATCTCATAGACACTATCGACGAATTCTATTTGATCGTTAACTCTTGTTTAGATTCTTGTGTACCTCTCAAAACGTACAGGTTTATTAAACCTTACGAATTATATATACCAGCTAAATATCGTAATAAACTAAGACGCCTACAGAATCGTTATTTCAAGTCAAACGACATCACGGCAGCTGCGCAAATAACAATAATTTTAATCAAAGTAAAGAGACACATAGGTTAAAAGCCATTAATGAGGAGTTACTTGCACTTAATAGTAACTCAAAAGTGCAAAACGTAACTCTACTTCTCAATAAACGCACCAAAGTAACTTAAAATGTTGATATACCATGCATCCAGCATAATAACACTTTTATATACGACTCTAAAACTATGGCAGACCTTTTCAGTGGTACTTTTGCGAATGATGTACGAACCACAAGTGGCTCAGCTTCAAGAGTTACGTGCGTGACCAGAAACTCTTTCACATGTAAGAAAAATAATAATAATAATTTATTCTCAAATAACATTTTGTTACATGAGTCATGCCAGTTTACAGGCAAGATCAAATTGTTACAAATGATACAATTTCCAACTGTAGTAAATTACTCAGCTGAGTCTCTAATTTATAAGATATGAATGTAGAATGGTTTTAGTCAGTATCACAGTTAGCGCGCTTCATGAGAGTTGCGTTGCGACGTGCAACTGACGGTCAATACTAGATTCATGTGCAGTTGAGGCCTTCTAGAAATCGCAATCTTATATCCCTTTAGAATATTTGAGTCTTTAAAGATGGTGCAGGACGGGGTCACTCGTTCCGTATCTCAAGGGGGCTGAAAAACGGTTCAAGAAAACAAAAAAAGGACGAGAAGCAGAGAAGACAATGTTCATGAAGAAGTGGTTGAGGTATGACTACTCAGTCTGATTCTCTTTCATTAAAGTATTTTAGTAATCAAGAACATCCTAATAGGTTAAAGGAAATAACTGTAGACAAGGTATGAGTGAATAATCAACTGACAAATGGAGGTGGTTCAGAAAGAAACTGAGAGTATGAGAATATGTAGTTATAAAATATAGTGCTAAAAGCAGTGTTACGATACGCAAATGGCTGTCTCCCTTTTTTTGTCGACGCTATTGGAGCCTTTTTTAGATTTTATAGGGTCATGAGTAGCCCAATCAAACAATAAAGGGGAAATAAAGGGGACTAAAGCGTAAATAAAGGGGAAATGTCGCTTTTTCGCCTTTACGTCGGTTATTTAGGGGAAAAGTCGCTTTTTCGCCTTTACAGCGTGTATTTAGGGGATATTTGTAGACAAAAATACGTTACGTATAGTTCTTGAATATGCCGCCTCCAGTCGTTATGTTTTCATAAACTTAAAAAAAATAACTAAGAGATTATGAAAGAAACATCACTATTGTCATAAAAACAATTAACAAAATACGAACGCAGTGATTAGGCCGACACTCAACGAAGCCTAGGCTTCGTTTTTTTTTATCGAATTGTCTAGTTTGCTTGTAATAGGATTACTGGGTAACATTCTAAACACGATTTAATGAGGTATTTTGCATGATAAGTCATCATCAATACCACTAGTTCGTGACATTCCAATAGACCATAAGGAGCCGTAATTTAACAAAATGTTCTGCACTGCAGACATGGGTGGATTGAGCTTATCTCCCCGCCATCATGTTTGCTGGTCAGTAACGCCACCCTCCCTCCTTTTGTGATGTTAGGCTCTCTTACGTTTGCGGTAAATATGCATACTGCTTTAATCAAAGTACATGGTTGGAATACACTGTCTTTACTAGTTCCATGTTACAAGCAAATCATATAGTTAAAGCGTTCGTATTATGGGTTAGATGTCCATTTAGTATATCACACTGTTATGAATATAACTAATGGTGAAAGATAGAAAAAAAAACAGGTTAGATTATATGTGGTTTAAAGATAGTAGGACTAGTAGCAAATCAAATGATATGAAAGAGTATAAAACTGTAGAATTTTTAGGGTAAGAAAAATAAAACACAAAGCAACTCACAAGATTTTCTGGTCAATTTTGAGCTTCGTATGATCGGCCATAGCAGATCAGCATCCATAAGATTACTGAGTTGTCTGTCTACTTGCAATAGAAAAAACAAGACATGACACTTAGGAAGAAAAATGTATATTTAACCAGTAGAGGGATTTGGGAACTGAAAGTGAGGGTTAGGAGCATTAGGCCTGGATTAATGCACAATGAATTATAGGAAACGGCAAACCTTATGTCCCATAATTTAGTTGTATTCATATTAATAATAGTTGGGCTCGTTATATTCTTGTTCAGTTTAGAAATTAGGCGGTCCATAATAAAGTGCTTCATTGGTGAACGGGAGTTCAAGGAAAGATTGAAGCTCTTTAGAGCCTAGAAACAGGGTTATTAGCCTTTTGAATCTGGTAAATGTGTCACAGTTGCGGATAGGCAATGGCAACCTGTTCCACAATAAACTATACCGCACTGTAAAAAACTTACAACGCACTTGTTTTAGGTATTTTACGGTGTGTAGTGTATATGCGTTGTTTCTTAGTCTATAGGCTGGGTCGTGAATCATAGTTGGGCAGGAGGTTAGAAATGAGAGTCCATATATCGCTTTGTAGAGAAATATTAAATTATTCTTTAGCCTACGGTGCCATAAAGGTTCTAAAGAGAGGTGCTTACATCTATCTGTGTAGTCGGCATTAGAGTTACTTCCCAGCAGTTGGCGTGTGAAGCGTTTTTGAACGTCTTCTACTCTTATCTTGTCGGTGGTATTCATATTAGAGAAGATAAAAGAGCAGTACTCCAGGGAAGGTGGTACACATATTTTATAGAGAGTAAGCTTAGCCTCTGTTGTGAAGAAATTTCTCATTATGAAACCGATTTGCCGTCTACGTTTAGAAATAATAGATGAGGCATGTTCTTCAAAGTTCAGACTTCTTGTGTAATTAATACCTAGATCGTATACTGATTTGAGTGTCTGGACTCTACTTTTATTTAAATCAAGTTGCAGTTCATAGGGATGCTTTCCAAACTGCATGATCCCGCACTTGTTGAGGTTAAATGGTAATTGCCATTTTTCACCCCAGATAGTTAAGTTATTGAGGTCATTTTGGATCAGGGGTACACTTTCGTTTAGGGTCTCAGGCTTATAACTGTACACTATCTTGAGATCATCAGGATATAAGTATGGTTTCCCAAATGTTATAGTGTTACATATATCGTTTATATACATAAGAAACAAGAGTGGGCCTAATACGCTTCCCTGGATGACTCCACTAGTTATTGGTTTAGGTGATGAGAGACAGTCATTGTACTTTACCATCTGTTTACGTTCTGTTAAGAACGAAGCAAACCATGAGTACAGTGGGTCGTTTATTCCGAAGGACTTCAGTTTGACGAGAATCCTTTTATGTGGGACCTTATCAAAGGCTTTTTTAAAGTCTAAGAATAGGACTGATACAAGGAGTCCGTTGTCTCTTTTCAGAGTTATATCATTCAGGTAGTCTACTAGGCATGTATCGCATGATCTTGACCTAAGAAATCCATGCTGGGAGGTCGAGATGAGACTATTAGCAAGTAGATGTTGGACTACAGCCGCCTTAACTACTTTTTCCATCACTCTAGATACCACTGAAGTTATGTTTATGGGTCGGTAATTGTCAATATTTGCTTCAGGTCCTGTTTTAATTTTGGGAATGATATGTGTAGTTTTCCAGACAGTAGGGTAACACGCTGTAGAGAGTGATATCGCAAATAGTTTGAGAAGCAAAACACACATATCATCCCCCCCACGTTTTAGCATGCTAGCTGGAATACCATCTGGTCCATCAGTGTATGAGTGTTTCAATGTACTGATTGCCTTAGAGATATTTTGTACATTCAAGTTTACATTAGTAATTTCATAAGGAGGTACTGGGATTGGTTCTGAATCGTTTAGTGGTTTTTCGTTAGTTAGTGAGCAACAAAAGTGTTCACTAAATAGTTCCGCAACAAGTTTAGGGTCTTCGTATACTTGTTTGTCTTTAACGAATACGCTCCCTCTCGATTTGGAACGTTTAAGTGTATTTTGAAGGAGTATGGTGAGTGAAGAGAAGTTATTGTTAAGTTCGACTGCACGTTTTTCCTGTGCGACTGCTTTTTGTGTACTTACTGCCTCTGTTCGGATTATTATTTCAGTCATCGTCACTAAAGAGGAAAAGCCACTAAAGTTATGGAATCGAGTACAATGTCTTTGAAGACGTCTTCGTGTACCGACCGGAGACTGTAGGTCTACAGTATTCTAAAGGTGCGATTTTGTTGATGATACTTCTGATGTTGAGATAAAATATATTGGTTAGTGTGTTGGTATTGTTTGCAGTAAAGAAAGTTCCCCAATCAGTGCTTCTTAGGTGATTGTGGAAGTTATCCCAATCAACCTTGCGATAGTTTCTACGAAGTGTTGCGGTTTTACGTCTACCGGTTGTGGTTTTTATATTAAGGCTGCATATGACAATGTTATGATCACTACCTGGAAACGTTTTTCCAATGTACACAGTATTGGAGGTGAGGCCACTGGTAAAGACTAAGTCCAAGATATTTTGATGTCTGGTAGGGCTATTGACATACTGAGTCCATTGTCCGAGCTCTAGACATTCTATAAATGATTCATAACGCTTCGGCGCCCTGATTGGGAACCAAGAAATTTCGGGTAAGTTGAAGTCACCACAAATAAGCTTGCCTGTGAATGGAAGGGATGATGCTAGTGTGAATACCTCCGATAGTATTGCTATGTCATCTATTGGTGCGTTGGGTTGACGGTAAACACAGCCGAACAGTAAGGTAACGGAATTCGACGGCTTTAATACAATCCACACCGAATCCTTCAGTTTGTTTAGTTCAGGCATATCACATAGTAGTGAGTTTAGGCTAGAGTGAGCGTGAATCAGGCATCCTCCGCCTCGTCCCTTCAATCTATCACTTCTATATAGTAAATAGTTGTCAAGAGATATACTTAGGTCGGAAATATTACTGTTAGTCCATGCTTCAGATATCATAATAAGTGATGGTTGATATATGGATACAAACAGGGCTAAATCCGTCTTTTTATTGCAGATCGACCTAGCGTTGATGAGACATATATTAAACAAATGGCCTTCTAGGTTAAAATGAGTGAGAGTATCTCGAATAAAGTCGTTGTAACCCTCGCGGGTGTGATATGGGTTTAAAATGAGGGATTGGATGTTCTTCAATAGCTCGGTATTTTGATAGCTAGACTTAATGGAGGATGTATCAAATGAGCTAGTGAAGTTGATTGGGGAGTTTACCCAGGAGGAAAGGGCGGGAGTACTCTCTGATGGAAACTGTACGGGGGAAACGCGTTTATGTTTTGCATGTGGTTTGAAATAACTTGAGCTATATTCTTCAACAGAGGTGTCACTAGAGGTCGTATTCCAAAAAATCTTGTACTGGCCTGCTGTGAAGTGTATGGTTGTTTGCAAAATAGTCTTGGTGGTTAGGCGCGTAGCCTCTGTTATAACTATTTACGCTAGCGTGAGAAGGGTCTGCTGCGCGTAACTGGAAGGAGTTGCGACTATTATTGTAAGTGGGAGTCGTTTCCATGTGGTAGGTTGGTACTAAAGGGTGTGAAAAGTTTTCTTTCTGAGAGTAGTTACAATTATGATCCTGGGGAATGTAGATAGGGTGTGAGGTGAGAAACCTATTATTACCATTCTTATTAATGGTTTTAAGCTTTAGGGGATGCTTGGAGTGATCAGTACTCCGATAGTATTTGTTAGTCTGCGTGGAAAAAGGCTTGTTACGCTGTAGCCCACTACTCATTTTACAACTTAGAGGTGTTGAAGGCAAGTTATATGGTATCAGCGGGGAGAACCTGTTCACTGTTGTTGGGATACCTATAGAACATTTGGGTTCAACCTTATGTGTTCCCCTGCTCGGTATCGTGAGTCTTGTCTTATCACCCTTTTTTGTCGGAGCTGGAGTCTTTCGTTGTTTCTGTGAGATGAAGTTAGGTTTATTCGAGTCAACCTGTGAAGTATCTTCAGGGGGACTAACTTTTAGGTGTATAGGTTTAGTCGGGTGCGTGTTGTCGCACGCCTCACATCTTAGTACATTACTGAGCGAGCAGCTGGGACTAGACATATTGTTATGTTTTTTGGTGACAGTTGGGGTACGTATCTTATCTAAAGGTTTCTGATCAGTAGACTCATCTAGATCAACAGAGTGATTGACTGTTCGTGGAGTGATGTCATGCTTATTGTTGCAAACTGACTCTGGCTGGTTATTCACTGTAATACTACCATGCAATCCTATCGCTTCACGTCTTCTTACACGACGTTGACAGGGCGTAAGGTCTGGAGTGACTTTTTTACTTTTGTATGGAATGAGTGAACTAATATTTTTGCTGGAATTAATAAACTGTTTAGCATCATTACAACAGCCAAACATAAACAGGAGGGGGCAAGTAGATCTGTCTGACTTTTTTCTAAGGCGTTTGACTTTGCAGTTAACGTTCAGCATACCGCATGCTCTAAGGCAAATATCCCTCAACTTAGATGGGTGTATGCGGTCGGGGAGGTTATGCGCAACTGCATTGAAGGAGGACATCACTCTTTTCGTCACTTCTTCAGCCATAAACTCCAAAATACACTCAGCTTTAGTGAGTTGCTCTAGATTCCTATCAGTGTCAAGGCCCCATATGTGCGTGAGGTGTGCTAGTTGCTCTAGTCTGCCGTTTATTTCGGCTAGGGAGTTTTGTAGTTGACGGACGTCAGTAATACATCTATCAATATTTTCATGTGTATGAGACGAACTACTGGACTCTTTAGTTTTTGAAATTTTAGATTTAAGCCTTGGTAGAACGTATTGTCTGGTAGACTGTGCTGACTTTTCGATGCATATGGGTATAGTGTCTTGTATGTCAACCAGTCTTACCGTTGGCATACTGCACGCAGAGATGGAGGGGCAGTAACATGAGGATTCAGGTGATGTTAGTGACATTTGTGTACAATGCGCATATTGTTCATTTGTTAAAGGTTTGACATTGTCAGGTACTGAGTCGTCAGTCATAGAGGTTACGGATTTGAACCTTTTATTAGGCTTAGAAGTTGGTGAAATTTCTCTTTTACTGGAGTTATTAACCATGATTTCAAACTGGGTACAGAGCTCGTTAAATCAAATATAATATCAGAGTATTAGTAGTTGTTAAGTATTAACCTGGCTAACCCAATCAAACAATAAAGGGAAATTTAGGGGGAAAAAAGGGGGAATAAAGGGGACGAAAGCGTAAATAAAGGGGAAATGTCGCTTTTTCGCCTTTACGTCGGTTATTTAGGGGAAATGTCGCTTTTTCGCCTTTACAGCGTGTATTTAGGGGATATTTGTAGACAAAAACACGTTACGTATAGTTCTTGAATATGCCGCCTCCAGTTGTTATGTTTTCATAAACGTCCACAAAATAACTAACAGATTATGAAGGAAACATCACTATTGTCATAAAAACAATTAACAAAATACGAACGCAGTGATTAGGCCGACACTCATATTCACTGACTTTAATCTTTGTTTAGCTAAAGTGTTCGGACATGCTTGGAATCCAACACAAATAACTAACGTGATGCAAGTGAGTGACGTGCTCTCCGTTTTTCATGTTCATTACAATTTACTACCTTGTTAGTCCAATAACATTAGTTCCATTGAAGTCACCGATAGAGCTCGTAGACGAAGGGCAACTATTAACCTGTCAAGCGTTCTTGGTTGTCATAGATCGACTTATAACAGACGATGGAATAAAATACGAATAGCTTTCATGAAAAAACATAACTTGCTTTCATTTAGTGAGTCGGCTAGTGAAAGCACAATCACAGGTAAGTGACTTTCTATGTAGTGTACGTTTAATTGACAGCAGTGGACAGAAAAATTACTAGTAATGAGACTCCAAAGATGACACCATCCACTAGCTGCAGTTATCCAAGGGCTCCAGATAATAATGGTATGTATATAAAGTTAATACGCGAATACATTTTTTGTAGGATCTACTGACGTTACTTTATGCTCTCAAAAGTCCCTTAATCGCAAAGACCAAATCAACAACTTCTTGATGTCATTAATTACGAAGATCTTCGTATAATACACCCTACAAATGAACAAGTCGAAGAATTTCAAGACCACGTGAAAAACAGTTACCACTTTCAAATATGGCTATAAATGCCCTTAAGCTTTCGCGCGGTCATGGAACAGACGGGATTCCATCCTTTCTCTACAAATACGGTGGCCCAGATATTCCACTTCTTCTTCTAAAGCTGTTTACTCTCTCTATGGAAACTGGTTCTTACCCTTACTGTTGGAAAACCGCGTACATCATACCACGTTATAAATCTGGAGATAAGACTGACATGAACAATTATCGGCCAATAAATATTACTCCAGTAATCTCTAGGATTATGGAGAAAATTGTAAGTGATGAACTTTCCAACTATTTACTCGCTGGAAACTTTATCAATGATACTCAACATGGATTTCTCAAAAATCGATCTTGCATGACATGTCATTTCGACTTCTTTAATTTAGTCTACTCTCAATGCAGCCAAGGATATCTAGTCTTAGTGCTATATCTGGACATTTCCAAAGCTTTTGACATGGTCAACCACCAATGTCTTATGGGTAAACTTGCATTTATGGGGTTCAAAATCCTTTGCTAGATTGGATTGATTCATTTCTCAGCAATCGACATCAAATAGTTAAAATTAACTCTTCATTGTCTAACGCTGTCCCTGTTAGAAGTGGTGTAATACAAGGTAGTGTCTTAGGCTCATTGCTCTTTTTAGTGTTTATCAATGACATTTGTGAAAATTTTTGTGTAGGTAAGCCCCTTCTATATGCAGATGATCTTAAACTAGTATATTCATTTTCTCCACATGAGCTGGAAAATATGCAAACTTGCATTAACTTTGAGCTTAACAAGGTAGCACAGTGGTGCTTAAAATGGCAACTGGAACTTAATGCGGCTAAATGTGGATGGATATGCTTCGGCGATACATCACTTAACCTAGACCTTACCATAAATGGAGAAATGTTATCTAGGTTACATACAGTAGTAGACTTAGGACTTAGATACTCCCAAGACTTATCGCTTACAGAACAGATATCGAAACAGACATCCAAGTCACAACGACTACTAGGTTACATAATTCGAAGCCTTCATAACAATGGATCACGAATTTTAATGTACAAAGTTTGTGTTCGACCTCTTCTAGAATATTGCACGTTTATTCTTAGCAGTGCGCGCATAAAGGATAAATTAAGGCTGGAATCAGTACAGAAGCGATTTACACTTCGTATTCTTGGAGCTGATTGTTCCTTAACTTATAATTCTAGATGTAAAATCTAGAGCTAGACCCTTTATGGAAGAGGAGATTCAAACTAAATCTTATTTTTTTCTTCAAACTACTTAATAAATTATCCTTTACATCCAATCATGTAATTCAATACGCAGAAACTCCTCATTATGAAACCCGTAATTCCTTGGCACTTGTGAAACAAACTTATTCTAAATCATCTCTTTATATGAATTACTTTGCCTGTAAATTTTCTAGACTCTGGAATAACCTACCAGAACATATCCGTACGATAAAATCTCTCCCATTATTTGTACGTTGCATCGATGCATACTGCTCCTCTGAAAATGCATTGAATGCTTTAGCACCTGCAAGTTTATCTCACTCCACAAGTGTTATTATAGGAACTTTAAATGTTTAGGCATTTTTATTAGTGCATTCTCTGAATAAAACCACCAACTTGCTGTCACTTTATGTTAATACCGTCCCCAGCTAGTTTAACTAATTTGAATATCATCAACAGTATATCACTGTGTCACATGACATACGCATTTTGATAGATCTGATTGACATATTTCGGTAATTACTGCTTTGTTGTCCCGTGCTCTCTGTTTTCGTTTTAATTTCTCTAGTTGTAGATATTTATCATTAAATCGATCTGGCACACGAAATGACCTTAATTACATTGTTTATAAATCAACAGACTGTCCAGTTAAGAAATATTACATGTTCCCGGCTGATACATTGGATCGCTGTAATACCTAAACAATTACTGAACTAGTAAACTTAAAACTCATATCACATGTTTGTTCTGTACATAATATGATATTATTTATATCAAATTGATCATGCATGTAAACTGGCATGAATTCTGTAACTATCATTATTTCAGAATATGAAATATTATTATAAACAAAACACTATACGCAGCTAAGTTCGGAATCGATTTTTCTAGCCGAATTACCGTTTTGAGATGTGTTAAATACAAACTTCCTATTCAGGCCACATCAATGTGTATATGTAAATTTAATTGCTCATGTGGGGCACGTTACATGAGCCGCACAAAGCGATCATTGTCTAGACACACCTCGGAACATTACCTGGACTGCCTCTTGAAAGGAGAACGTAAAAAGATTACTAGTTCGATACAGGGGCACCTAATTAACTGTGGACACATCGCTCCAAAGGACTCTTTATTTAAAGTGGTCTACAGAGTCAAAGGAACTGGATCGACGGGGGCTTCGAATCAATATTTTATCCACTGTTGAGACTTTGGCAATCCACAAACTCATGCCTGAACTTTGAGTGCAGAAACGATTTGTCCAACCTCTCATACTTTCATGATTCTAATTCCCTTCAAGGGTATGTTTCTGTGTTTGCGTGCCTTTATCGTCGATATTTCTTTAATTACTATCTCGCATTTTAAACTGTAATCATTTATTATTATTACCCTATGCAAGTTTACTTGATTATTATTCAGTTTATTATTATGACTTCTGTTGTGCGTCGCTTTTCTTCACATCTGTCAATTGGACTATAAGCTGACCCATAAATTCTGTTCTTTCTTACCCCTTGATTAGTACATTGACCTCTTTTGTTATTTATTCTCGAATCCATTTTTGTGGTACATTTCTTTCTATCCTCCAATGGACATACATTTTCCATAACTAACTATATATGCCAATGTACAGCTTAAGTAAATGATTTCGTCGGAAAGAAAATTTTCTTCGCCGAGTTCTTTCTTTCTTATTCAATGACTCTATGCGTTTTTCAATTTGTATAAATATGTGTTCAAGAAATATTTCACGAACATCGATCAAATATCACAGTAGTACTCAAATTTAAAATGTAATAGTTTTCTAGTTTTCAGAAAAACGAAGTCCTTTCGCCTTCCCAATTATTCGTGGTTGCCTTATATTCTCCACGAGAAATAACCCTGCGTGAACTAGCTCCTTTTCTGAATGTAGATCCAAATTGTAATGTGATAAGTTATTTGAACTAGGTACCACATGAAAAAGCTGTCGTCTCTCCGCTTGAACCGAAAAAACCATATCATAATCTCATGTGTTTATTGGTGAATTTTGAATTGATGTCGGGCAGAATTATGTAATAATAATTACAATGATAGGGTAACGAATTCCGCTTAGAAATCATCGTTGAAATTTGAACTAATGTAATGTGGTGTAGTCTCATCGATGCATTCAGTAACATAGTTTTAATGTGGTTTTAATGATATTTTCTCATTGTAAACATCCACTTTTGTGCACATTAAGAACTTTGCTATTTTTTCAGTCATCAGTTAAGAGTTCCGATGTGTTTGTGTAGTGATAGTCAGTATAAAAAAATACTTGTTTTCTATCTTATTTGAAACACGTCAAATGAATTTATGTGGACCCCAGTACTACTGTTCTTGTAACAATTTTGAGCTCATTTGATTTCTTCTTACGCATCTACGAGTTATTCACTAGGTTTCCGAATCCAAATAACCACGAAATTCTTCAGCATATGTGCATCCGTTTGTGAAATTTGAAATCTACTCATCCAAAATTTCACTGTGAACGAAATCCGAAATTGTCTATCAAAAACTTGTATCTGCAAGAAATATCAACGCATACTGTCATTGTGCACGTATGACAACGCACACTAATCAAGTTCAAGTCCGAGTACCACCAACTACTCAATACAAACACTCAAAAATGCCCATAACGTGTTTGTGAGACTACGGATTGTTTACATCTTACTAAAATTTTTAATCGATAAGTTTTCTTACTAACTGATACGGACTGACTGAATAATGAAATTGTGTTAACCAATCCGTTCACTATGAACACAGAAAATTTCTCCTCTGCTCCAACATATCCGAAAATACTATAATATATCAAATGCGACTGACTTTGTTCACATTCAATTCGGTTAAGTCATTTTATTAACTTAATAACGAACTGAGTCATCAGTTCGACAACCTATCCATATCTTACTTACTTACTTACTTACTTACGCCTGCTACTCCTCGTGAAGGAGCATAGGCCGCTCACCAGCATTCTCCATCCAACCCTGTCCTGGGCAATCCTTTCAAGCTCTTTCCAGTTCTTATTCATCTTTTTCATATCTGCTTCTATTTCCCGACGTAATGTGTTCTTTGGCCTTCCTCTTTTTCGCTTACCTTCAGGATTCCAAGTTAGCGCTTGTCTCGTAATGCAGTTCGATGATTTCCTCAATGTATGTCCTATCCATTTCCATCGTCTTTTCCTAATTTCCTCTTCAGCTGGAAGCTGGTTGGTTCTCTCCCACAAAAGGCTGTTGCTGATGGTATCCGGCCAATGGATGTTGAGTATCATGCGTAGACAGCTATTAATAAATACCTGTACCTTCTTGATAGTGGTTGTTGTAGTTCTCCAAGTTTCAGCTCCGTACAGTAGAACTGCCTTGACGTTCGTATTGAAGATTCTGACTTCGATATTGTTTGAAAGTTGTTTTGAGTTCCAAATGTTCTTCAGTTGAAGGAAAGCCGCTCTAGCTTTGCCAATCCTTGCCTTGACGTCTGCATCTGAACCTCCTTGTTTATCGACGATGCTTCCCAGGTATGTGAAGGATTCCACGTCTTCCAGAGTTTCGCCATCAAGAGCGATTGGATTGCTGTTCTCCGTGTTGTGTTTGAGGACCTTGGTTTTCCCTTTGTGTATGTTGAGGCCTACTGATGCAGAGACTGCTGCTATGCTGGCTGTCTTTATCTGCATTTGTTCGTGTGTATGTGATAGGAGGGCTAGGTCATCTGCGAAGTCCAAGTCGTCTAATTGGTTCTGAGCTGTCCATCGTATGCCGTAGTTTCCCTCAGATGTCGTGGTCTTCCTAATCCAATCAACCACCAAAAGAAACAGGAAGGGAGAGAGTGGACAGCCTTGTCTTACTCCGGTTCTTACTTGGAATGCGTCTGTCAGCTGTCCTCCATGCACTACTTTGCACTGTAGTCCATCGTATGAGTTCCGGATAATGTTGACAATCTTCTCAGGAACTCCGTAGTGTCGAAGAAGTTTCCATAACTTCCTCCTATCTACACTGTCAAATGCCTTCTCATAATCAATGAAGTTGGTGTACAGTGACGAGTTCCACTCAATTGATTGTTCGTCGATGATCCGTAGTGTCGCAATTTGGTCTGTGCACGACCGGTCTTTACGGAATCCAGCTTGTTGATCTCGAAGTTGAGCGTCAACTGCGTCTTTCATCCTGTTCAGTAACACTCTGTTGAAGACTTTACCCGGTATTGAGAGTAGTGTAATGCCTCTGTAGTTTTCACACTTGCTCAGATCTCCATTCTTTGGAATCTTGATGAGGTGTGCTTCTTTCCAATCCATCGGTACTTGTTCCTCCTCCCAAATCTTCTTGAATAGAAGATGAAGCATGCTTGTAGTTACTTCGATGTCTGACTTCAACGCTTCAGCTGGTATATTGTCAGGTCCTGCTGCTTTCCCGCTCTTGATTTGTCTGATGGCCATTCTGACTACTTAGGTCGTTGGTGGATCGACATCTATAGGAAGATCTGTGTGTGCTGCTTCGATGTCCGGTGGATTCATTGGAGCCGGCCAGTTCAGGAGTTCCTCGAAGTACTCTGCTCATCTGTTGAGCCGTTGTTGAATCTCAGTGAGTGGTCTTCCTTCTTTGTCTTTGACTGGTCTCTCTGGTTTACTGTATTTTCCTGCAAGCTTCTTCGTCGTATCGTAAAGCTGTCTCATATTTCCTTCTCTTGCAACTTTTTTCCGCCGTCGTTGCTAGTTCTTCCACGTATTTTTGCTTATCAGCTCTAATGCTCTTCTTCACTTTCTTGTTTGCTTCTATGTACTCTGCTTGTGCTTGGACTTTCTATGCTCTTGTTCGACTGTTGTTAATTGCTGTCTTCTCGTTCTTTCTTTCTTTGATCCTGTCCAGTGTTTCTGTAGAGATCCATTCCTTGTGATGATGCTTCTTGGGGCCCAGAACCTCTTGACACGTTGAAGTTAATTTTTCTTTGATACCTTTCCAGCTATCCTCCATAGTAGTTTCTTCTTCCTTCAGCAGATCCTGTAAGGCTTGGAACCTGTTGTTGAGAGCTACTTGAATTCATTGAGTTTGTCAGTATCTCGAAAGAAGGCTGTATTGAACCTTTGTGGTGCTGTTTGTCCAGTTGTCCAGTTCTTCTTTAGCTTCAGTTTCAATTTGGCCACAACCAGGTGATGATCTGAAGCTATGTCTGCTCCTCTCCTGGTTTTCACATCTTCCATTGTCCTTCGGAACTTTTTATTGATGCAAATGTGATCTATCTGGTTCTCTGTGGTGTGGTCCGGTGAGATCCACGTAGCTTTGTGTATACGTTTGTGTGGAAATGTTGTACCGCCTATGACTAATTTATTGAATGCACACAGATTTGCGAATCTTTCCCCGTTTTCGTTTCTCTCTCCCAGTCCATGTAGTCCCATGATGTCTTCATATCCGGTGTTGTCCATTCCGACTTTGGCGTTTAGATCTCCCATCAGAATGGTGAGGTCCTTTCTTGGGCACTTCTCTATGATTGATTGCAGCCTCTCATAGAATTGATCTTTAACGTCGTCGTTGCTATCATTGGTGAGTGCATAACATTGGATAATGTTCATTATGATCCCCTCCTTCTTTGTTTTTGTTGGGGACGATAAATTCCCCAAAAGTCACATTGTAAAATTATCGATTAACTTATCGATTAAATGTTGAATATTTGAATAGCAATCAATTGATGAACTTATTGACGAATGTTAATAATTTAAATGACAATATCGATTATATATTTTGTATATATACGTTTTAAATTGTTTTTTGGAATCGCTCATTTTCTGGTTGTTGCAGAATATACTTCTTATTTCAAGCTTGGACTTCTCACTCTTGATAGCGGGGCTGGGGTGCAGCAATAGCTAGCTCACTGGTCATTGGTCATCGAATTTCGTTCTCGTTCGCAAACTACGTGAACCTCTCCCTCTCTCTCTTTTCAAACCCTAACAGTTTTGAATGATGCTTTGATGATTCTGGATCCGTGAGATTGCCATCCTACAAGTGCATTTCGTGCTACTATGGATAGCATTAGAGCCACTCTCTGAGTGTGTGGAGCATTTTCCTCTTCGTGACCGGAGTATAGCAGCATCTCTGCCGTATTTAGCCTTTGTTGTCCAGCTTGGGTCCGATGGGTTTCACTGATTCCCAGTACTGCCAAGTTGTTTCTCCTCATTTCCGTTGCTATTTGACTGGTCTTCCCGTTCTCCCACATTGTCCGGACGTTCCATGTACCTATAAAAAGTGTTGCTCCGGTTGTTATAATGGGCATCGGCCTTGTGACTTCCGAAGGAACTCGGCTTTCACCATGAAGCGTCATATTCCCTCTAACTCCCAAGGCAGAGTTTAAATGGTTTGAGTTATTTTTTCTGGTTAGCGTTTTTTTAGCGAGTTAGGTTTCTACGGGATGGGGACGCTAACCCCATGCTCAACCCTCCTCCTTTACCCGGGCTTGGGACCGTCAGTAACTCTGGAAGAGCTACAGGCTGAGTTCTATCCATATCATTGTATCTTTATTATTGTTGTAAATGTATGAACATGTATGCTCGAGTAAGCATTACCACCTACGCATTTATTCACGTTACTAGCCTTACTATTACCACTTAACTGATTCGATGATTTATTCATTTCACTATGTATATATGTCCATGTTCTTCATATTCGTTACTCGCTTGCTCGCTGTCTCTTACTCTTGCTCTCTCTCGCCCGCTCGCTTGGCTGCCTGCATTTCGGCACAACTATCTCATGCTTGCTTAACGCGCCTGTCATTTTGGATGTCTGTGTGTGGTCACAAAATAAACGTTATCAATACTTTGTATTCGCCTCCTGATTATTATACCGTCGGAACGTTATATAGTGACGGTTACCAAGACAAACTTTATACGAGATATAAGGAAGATATCGAACAACGATCACCACAATACATTTGTCGCTCAAAGCAACAATTTACCATCGCGATTCGAGAATTTTGATTCAGATATGCGGACACTATAAGTAGTTATGTCCACTGACTTCGAAATCAGTTAGGGTTTGAAGTTAAAGTACTTATAAATGCAAAATATCGCAAAGCGAAAACGTGATTATCCGTTGAAGTGACACTAAACGATGATGTCTAGTGTTTGTAAATATGATGTGTGCATACAGAAATGCAAGCTTTATAATGAAGAACGTTTAAGTAGGTTTGAGTAATAGTTACGTTCCTGATCAATCAACACACGAATGTATGGAAGACAACTTGTCTCGATATATATTAAGGTGTTGACACGATAAGCTAAGTGGTGTAACCTTAAAGCTACTAACATATGCGTTTTAATGAGAATAACTGCCTCAAATACAGTGATAAAATGAAGTCTATCATCTGATGTACAGTTACCAGGAGTATTATGTTTTAGTTCCACGGTGAATTTCAAATATATCAAGATGTAAGACGCATTTTCACATGAATTTCAACTAACATGAATAAAACCTTTCTCTTAAAATGATTCTTATCATCTAGAATCAAACAAAATATAATATGGTGCTGAGTCACATGGATCAGTATTCAGATTCTCACGTTCACGTTTTCGCTCCTTCCCGTTATTGAAGTACGGTTTTTTAACCTATTTGCAATTTACGAACGCAAATTAATAATAGAACCAAACTCCGATTTACGTACCAATGTTTATTTGTAATTTACATATAGTCGACCCAAATGTCTTTCTAACACCAATAATTAAAACAATTACAAAACAAACCCTTAATTTTGTAGGTTTTCGGAGTGAAACTCCCAAATACCAAACTAAAGGCAAAGAGAGACCAAATTGTGCGAAAATAATGATATAAAGAAACAAGTTCAGAAGTTCAGTAAAATAAATACATCCAAAAACACAGTAAAACTATGAATATGCGATTAAAATGTTTTATTCAGCCGAATATCTTCAGTTCTCCCGTAACATGTTAGTAAGTTAGTTGATATGAGTCAGTTAGCACTGAAGTGTAGACAAATTACTAAGCGACAGTCCATTGTTGTATTCGAGGACCTTGGTTTTCTCTTTGTGTATGTTAAAGCCTACTGTTACAGAGATTGCTGTTATGCTGGCTATCTTTATCTGCATTAGTTCGTGTGAATGCGATAGGAGGGCAAGGTCATCTGCGAAGTCCAAATCGTCTAATTGGTTCTGAGCTGTCCATCGTATGCCGTAGTTTCCCTCAGATGTCGTGTTCTTCCTAATCCAGTCGACCATCAGAAGAAACAGGAAGGGAGAGAGTAGACAGCCTTGTCTTACTCCAGTCCTTACTTGGAATGGATCTGTCAGCTGTCCTCCATGCACTACTTTGCATTGTAGTCCGTTGTATGAATTCCGGATAATATCGACAATTTCCTCAGGAACGTATAAGTTTCCATAACGTTCTCCTATCTGCACTGCCAAATGCCTTTTCATAATCAATGCAGTTGATGTACAGTGACGAGTTCCACTCAATTGTTTGTTTGACGATAATCCGTAGTTTTGAAATCTGGTTTGTGCACGACCGATTCTTACGAATCCAGCTTGATGACCTCAAAATTGAGCGTCTACTGCTTCTTTCATCCGGTTCAGCATCACTATGTTAAAGACTTTTCCTGGTATTGACAGTAGTGTAATGCCTCTGTAGTTTTCACACTTGCTCAGATCTCCTTTCTTTGGAATCTTGATGAGGTAAGCTTCTTTCCAGTCCATAGACAAATGTTCCTCCTCCCAAATCTCCTTGAATAAAAGACGAAGCACGTTTGTGGTTACATTGATGTCTGACTTCAGTGCTTCAGCTGGTATGTTGTCGGGAGCTGCTGTTTTCCCGCTCTTGATTTGTCTGATGGCCATTCTGATTTCTTTGGTCGTTGGTGGATTGACATTTATAGGAAGATCTGTGTGTGCTGCTTCGATGTCCGGTGGATTCATTGGAGCCGGCCTGTTCAGAAGTTCCTCGAAGTACTCTGCCCATCTGTTGCGCTGTTGTTGAATCTCAGTGATTGGTCTTCCTTCTTTGTCTTTGACTGGTCTCTCTGGTTTACTGTATTTTCCTGCAAGCTTCTTCGTCGTATCGTAAAGCTGTCTCATATTTCCTTCTCTTGCAACTTTTTTCCGCCGTCGTTGCTAGTTCTTCCACGTATTTTTGCTTATCAGCTCTAATGCTCTTCTTCACTTTCTTGTTTGCTTCTATGTACTCTGCTTGTGCTTGGACTTTCTATGCTCTTGTTCGACTGTTGTTAATTGCTGTCTTCTTGTTCTTTCTTTCTTTGATCCTGTCCAGTGTTTCTGTAGAGATCCATTCCTTGTGATGATGCTTCTTGGGGCCCAGAACCTCTTGACACGTTGAAGTTAATTTTTCTTTGATACCTTTCCAGCTATCCTCCATAGTAGTTTCTTCTTCCTTCAGCAGATCCTGTAAGGCTTGGAACCTGTTGTTGAGAGCTACTTGAATTCATTGAGTTTGTCAGTATCTCGAAAGAAGGCTGTATTGAACCTTTGTGGTGCTGTTTGTCCAGTTGTCCAGTTCTTCTTTAACTTCAGTTTCAATTTGGCCACAACCAGGTGATGATCTGAAGCTATGTCCGCTCCTCTCCTGGTTTTCACATCTTCCATTGTCCTTCGGAACTTTTTATTGATGCAAATGTGATCTATCTGGTTCTCTGTGGTGTGGTCCGGTGAGATCCACGTAGCTTTGTGTATATGTCTGTGTGGAAATGTTGTACCGCCTATGACCAATTTATTGAATGCACACAGATTTGCGAATCTTTCCCCGTTTTCGTTTCTCTCTCCCAGTCCATGTAGTCCCATGATGTCTTCATATCCGGTGTTGTCCATTCCGACTTTGGCGTTTAGATCTCCCATCAGAATGGTGAGGTCCTTTCTTGGGCACTTCTCTATGATTGATTGCAGCCTCTCATAGAATTGATCTTTAACGTCGTCGTTGCTATCATTGGTGAGTGCATAACATTGGATAATGTTCATTATGATCCCCTCCTTCTTTGTTTTTGTTGGGGACGATAAATTCCCCAAAAGTCACATTGTAAAATTATCGATTAACTTATCGATTAAATGTTGAATATTTGAATAGCAATCAATTGATGAACTTATTGACGAATGTTAATAATTTAAATGACAATATCGATTATATATTTTGTATATATACGTTTTAAATTGTTTTTTGGAATCGCTCATTTTCTGGTTGTTGCAGAATATACTTCTTATTTCAAGCTTGGACTTCTCACTCTTGATAGCGGGGCTGGGGTGCAGCAATAGCTAGCTCACTGGTCATTGGTCATCGAATTTCGTTCTCGTTCGCAAACTACGT